>CM032662.1:49161281-49239359 GCA_019095985.1 Streblospio benedicti
TATTGAGGTACCAATACAAAAAAATTGTGCACATTTCTATCAAAGAGTCAAACTAAAAAAAATATAGTGCAGAGTAGTTTAGAAGTTACCCACCTCTAGTGTATGCTGTGTGTATATGATTATCTTACACACCTTGAGTAAATGGAAATGATCAGAATCAAGTGGCCTTCCCCTTTATACATTTGTGAAACAAAATAATTATACAATATTTAACTTCAATGTTGACTAGGGACTTGTATTATCGCTCGCCCAAAACCGCACGGTCTTCAAAATCTCATCAAAATTAATTTATCAGTACATCTTGGTTTTCCAAGTATCATATTATGCATTCCAGATAAATCGTACCTGCTGTAAATGCAAGTTTCCCGTGAGCATTTCACTAAAGCTTGTTTACTAGTATTGCAAGATTCCCTTGTGCAAATGTATAATATGTGTTTATTTGTGATGTGCCAAAGTGATATTCATACATGTAATGTGCTAAGTCGTAGGACACCATTTATTGCCACCACTACAATAAGCTCAAGTGCCCTCACACGTTTCAAAGTGTTTGCCACACATGTCACCTAATCAACTGCTGTTGACATATCCACAAAAATGGCGTAACTTCCAAAGCTACAAAATCAATGAATGCCTCTTAATCCCTTACTTTTCATCAGTAACGAGAGTTCGGTTTCTGTTTAGGTATGAGTTCGCTCAACACCCACCACCAGACCCGACCCCTGTGACCTTCTGATTATAAGTCCAACTCAGCCATGGAGGCTACACAGTATAAAACAATGCAACAACTATACAGCAGAACCCATCTATTAAGTCTCACTACGGAGGTGGTCTCTATACAGAGGTTCATGTTGGTAGCTTTATGAGAGGTTTGGCGCAGTGAAAAGTGGTCTCATTACAGAGACGTGCTCAATAATGTAAATGTAAATGTCTGGTTTTATAGTCTTGATCCAAGTATTGATCTCACGACTTTACAATTTACACCAGGTCATTGGCCCACTTATTGATCTTCAATTGAGCGTTTCTCATATGCTTGCATCGGCAGCACGCAAGTCACTCACACACTCTTTCAACCCAATGACCTGTACCTAATTAACGTGTAGGTGCCACGGAGCTGTGTGCAACTACTTAGGGATGAGTTTGCTCAACACCCACCAGCAGACCCGACTTGGAATCGAACTCACGACCTTCTGATCACGAGTCCAACTCCCTAACCACTCGGCCACAGAAGCACAATAGAGGTGGTCTTGATTAGATGTTCCCCTGTACACACCAATGTGATGATCTGCACGCGTGTGTGTCCCTGATCCATCACACACAGATACGGCGCCGTCTCCTCAGTAACCCGAGCTCCAGACGCCGCCGGGTCATGACCTCCCGCCATGAATCTCCACGAGCTGTATGTATTGTCCATGCATCATCTCGGCTGGATCATAAACGTCTTCCTATGTGAGGGGCGCGGGGATATGCGTTTAATAACGTATCCTATTGGGTATGTATATAAAGAGACCACTTTGTTTATCTCATGTTTGCTGAAAATACTCGATTCTGATTGGATGAGAGGCGAAGTGGGAAAATATATATCCTACTCTTTTCAAAGTTTAACACCTAAATGTGAGAAATAAACATGTAAAAATGGTAAATATACGAGCGAGCGTGAGAGATAAGTATATCTCTCAACTCAAATCTCCTTCATTAAACAAGGCTCTATGTTGTGGTTAAAATCTTCCATAAAGGGACCAAGTCCGGTTATGCCCATTTTTCTAGCCGACAGGAAAAAAATGGTACAACTTCCAACTAAGACTATCGCTATAAACGACCACCTCTATAATAAGACGATCTCTATAATAAGACTATTTTGAGAACCTCCATAGAGAGACAACCTCACTTTTCCAACTGGTCTCCAATTAAGACAACGTCTTCAAAGAGACCGCCGTTGACAAGACAACTTCTACAAGACCACCTCTCTAGTAGTATCACCTCTCTAATAAGACTACCTCTACAATAAGACCACCTCTACAACACCACCACCACCTCCACAATAACACCACCTCCACAATAACACCACTTCTCTAATAACACCACCTCCACAGTAAGAACTATTTCAGATGCCGGCGACCATCAATTGCAGTATTTTTCGCTGCCTTGTTAACGCCACAAATGAGGGAGCACAAGGTGCAAATTGGCGACTCGGCGCTTTTAAAAGGCGCTATTATTTGTGCTCATTTGTCACTCCGACAAACAAACCGAGACACGGAGAACATTGGCGGTTTCTTGGTAAATTTCAGCTTATTTTAGGCTTTATTGATGAAAACAAACAGGGGTCTGACAGCAAACCACTTAGAGTCTTGGTCTTTTAGTAATTTGAACTTATTTTAGGCATTATTCTTAACTATACTCTGTAATATCATGGCTGATTCCGCAGATCCAGGCTTTTAGAAGAGTCAGTCATTGTTCGATACATCTCATGAAAATGCAATACTTTGGTGTGAAAATGGCAGCATTCAACCTCTGGATCCGCCTATGTAGCGTTAATAGAATAAAGGAAACTTCCACAATTTCTCAGACAAAAAATCAAACAGTTTTCCTGCTGAGACACATGTGTGTTGGGCACGGAGATCATATTAGTCTGTGTGACACAGGAGAACCTTCCTTCGTCATCAGCACAGGCAGGATTTGTCATTGGAAATCACGCTTTGAAGTCATAAAGAACAGAGGTGTTCTAAGAGGGAATATCAGCCGCCTGCGTCATGGACATCAGTAATGTGTCACTACGAGAAGCTTTATCATGCTGGCCAAGAATCGTACATGTAAATGTAAAGGTGCAATTTTCAATATGCACCATAAAGTCAAAGAAAGGCGACACAATTCACATGCACTACACGGTATAAAATGCTTTTCTCAACCAAGATGTTCTATTGATATGTAAATGTAAATACCTGCTCAGTCAAAAGCATATCCCGCAAATTAAAAAAAAGTCGTTTACATACACAGTTATATAACTAACTATATATGCATGTCTCCAGACAAGCTAGAGGGTTAGCAGATGAACCAATTTCGTTAAAACTTTACACAACTATAAAGTATGAGACAACACCGAAGTGGTTCGATTTTGGGCAGTTTGCCAATTAAATTGTGCTTTCCACAGGGCCATATTATGGTCCATTTTCAACATTCTTATTGGTATTGAATGCACAATTACAGCAGGAAAAGTTATCGACATGATCCGTGCAACAAGAACCATGTGATCTCAGGAAGTTCATGCCGTCTAATGTTTACAGAGTAGAAATGGTGTCAATAAATCCTGTTTAATCTGAGCGGACATCGGTTACAGAGTTAATTGCAGCTTTCTGTGGCTCAGTGATCCCAGCCACAGGATCCGTGCAACAATAAGTAATGTACAGTAGAACCTCCAATTACGACCACCTCTCTATTGAGACCATCTCTACAATATGACTACTTATCACAGTCTCAATGTTTCATAAAGCTACCAAAATGAACCTCTGTGTATAGAGACCATCTCTCTTTTGAGACCACTTCTATAATAACACCAACTTTCATGGATCCAAAACTTTCATTAAGCTATCAAAACGAACATCTGTATAGAGACCACCTCTATAATAAGACCACTAATCACAGCCTCAAACCTTCATAAACCTACCAGTATGAACCCCTGCATATACGGACCCCTGTATAGATACCACCTTTCTATTGAGACCACCGCATAACACTGGTCCCAAAGGTGGTCCTAACAGAGAAGTTCTACTGTCTGTGATCTGTGCTCCTCAGGAAGTGCATGCCATTTAATGTCTGCGGTGTATAAATGTCAATGTGTTTAAACTGCGCCTAAAGGCGGGTTGTGCTCAGTCAACACACAGGAGGTCGTGCACTCAACTGGCCACAGGAAGTGACACCGACTAACACACACACTACCCCATTTAAAAGGTATGTAGTCTTTGTGCAATTACTATTACTATTACCTACTGCTTTTCTCTCCCTCAAAACAATTCTAAAGCACAAATTCAAATATCACACTTGTTTAGATGGATAGTAACCAATTTTGTATCCAATTAGTAATCTTATTCTGTTGTATGTATTTATTTGTCATATGTTGTTTAATTTTGAAAAGAAACCTGATTGGAGATGACTATGTAAATGTAAGTGTCTAGTTTAAGTAGCAAGTTCCTACAACGGAATTGAGGTAGCTGGAGACAGCTTTTGCAACTGAACCCTAAGCTTTCAAACATATGTACATATTAAAACGTATACGTTTGTATTTACGCGTATAAAACCTCTAAACTGTGACCACATCAATCAATAGACAATTTTTCCAGTCTCAAACCTTCATAAAACCCATCTCAAAATGGAGATCGTTTGGTATCCTTTATATGGAATGCTAAATTGCATTCCATAGCATATACATCAGTGTATGTTTTAAGAGTTATTGTATTCTATCATTGTCAAATAATGCATGAAATACTGTTATTAAACCCTCTAAATGTGAATTGTACACTGTGTTTTAAGAGCCCCCGTCGTTATTAAGCCCTCAATCTCTAGGATGTATCGTTACTAACCCCGCTACATGACTGTAATTCTAAACCACAGCCCATAAAGGTACATATCAGTTACTCAATGAGCCTCAAGAAAAGTGAGCAACTCTCTACATATCTCACATAGTCATTTTATGTATACAGTAGAACCTCCCTATTAATACCACCCATTGGACCACTCGTGTAGTCTCAATAAATATAAATGTCAATGTGGTTGTTTATATTCGTAATTCTCATGTGCTCTCACAACTTTACATTTTACACAAGGTCATTGGCCCAATTATTGATCATCATCGCACAATGCTAATCACTCACATAATCACTCACTCTTTCAACCCAATGACCTGTACCTAAGTAACGTTTAGGTGCCACAGAACAGTTTGCAAGTGTTTAGGGATGAGTTTGCTCAACAACCACTGCCAGAACCGCCGACCGGGAATCGAACCGTTGACCTTCTAGTCACGAGTATCCCTATCTTCTTGGCGACACACGCACATTCAATAGAGAAGTGATCTCTTTATGGAGGTAGTCTCTTTGTGAAGGTTTTTGGGCTGTGAGGAGCGGTTTAATTATAGAAGTGGTCTGATTATAGAGGTGGTCTTAATTGTCGGTTTGACTGTACGTGTATATATTTACATATGTAATGCACATATGGACTCCTGCGAATAATTGCTGACTATAAATTGGTTGGTGCAGTATATGTTGTACTATAAGGTCTGTATACATTACCATATACAACCACCAACTAACGGCTGATGGGCCTTTATTTAGAAAAACTGGTGGATCTATGAGGTGGGCTTTTACTTAGATGTGTATTTCTGTATGGATATGATCCGAATCTCGGTGGTATGATGTATAAATAATGTCGAATTCGCACAGCCTCTGTGTGACATATGATATGTCCCATGCTTGGTTGTAGCAAGAAAATCAATTGACTTTGAAAACTAATTTAGCCCTTCCATCAACCACCGTGGAACCTCTTTATTAAACCCACCTGATAGATTCGCTGTATGTGGTTTCAATAGAGAGGTGGTCTCTTTATGAAGGATCAGATCCATGAAAAATACTCTTATTATACAACAGAGTGGTGCCTTAACAAGTCCAGCCCAAGTACTTTGCATGGCCTGACTTGGAGGTTGCGATGTACGAAAACTAGTTGTAAACACAAAAATCAATGGTAATTGAGAATGAAGTTAGCATCGATCATATTGAATGAGTTTGATTAGTGTTGACCTGCACTGTGGACCAAGGTTGAATGTAGAGAGAGAACGTGGTTCCCTCCCCATACAGATGTTGTGTATTTTTGGACGATTCTGCTGTGACATATCAGGCGAGTCTTAATATAGGCAGACCTTGACCTTTGTATCGGATGAAACCACTGGATGTATAAGGCAAGGCCTGATATACGCTGCAAATTTGAATACTTTTTTCATAAAACAATCCAATTTATCTGTCGATACAAGTACATGGACCAACAGTTGCATCGAGCCTGACTTGTATTGGAGGTTATATTGAGATCTTGGTCCATCTGATAACATGTTAAATATAGCATTGGGTCATTGGCAAATAACAGGGATAACACCAAATTTATCATCGCCTCAGCTGAAGTGAAAGCATTGTGTATGTTGCGTATGTATGTCTGCGGACAACCTAGAGTGCTCACTAATGAACCGATGTTGTTCATACTGTACACACCACCTTACTACGAGGTGCCACTACCAACAAGCTATCAGCGCACATCATATTGCCTCTCATCAGACTGAGATTAGTGGTGAAGGCTCAATACAGCGTATTACTCAAATAGTGCAGGTTACACGATAGTGAATATCCCCAAGAGTGGAAGAACGAAAACACTAAATAAGATTTTTTTTCATGCGTCGCCTATTCATAATGTAAGTAAATATTGAAGTAAACAACAGAAACCCTCCACAAAGGAAGGATTTGTGATAGTAGATTGGGTTCTAATGTTGAGGATATTGACTGTATATAATGTAGGAACATTGTAGGACCTTTCCTCTCTGCATTTTCATAATAGCAAGACTAGATACGAAATTGAAATCTTTCTTTTGTATTATTCAACTGTTTAATGTCTGAATGGTAAACCCAGTGGCTAACTAGCTAGATATAACAATATCCGATATTAATATTGATAAATTTGATATATCTTTGTATAAACCGTGTTCATTCTAATAGGCACACAGTGAGGTTACAAAAAACAAATTTCAATCAAAAACACAAGAGATGTCCAAAAAGCGCAACCCAAAACTTGTTTGTCATTCTTGCAATTTTTTCTTTCATCACTCGATAAATGTCAACATGTATGAACCCGGTTGAACTGCAAAACTTTTTCCACAACATGCCCGGCATGAGTATGTGGTTATCCGAATAATACCGGCGTGTTAGTCTTACAATATGGTACCAGGTAAGTGGAATCCTCGCAAAAAAGCAAGATTTATTTAATTTAATCTGTATAAACGGGTGGGGGTGCTCTGAATAGGGAAGGTGCACTTATAAGAATGAATACGGTACCCTACTCTGAATGACCAGCCCAGCAGTAAAGGCAGCTCCTGCCAGCAATGTCAGCCAGCTGTGGTGACCTCGTTCCGTATGATTACTGCCATATGGTACACTACCTCCCGGGGAGATTTATATGTAGGTCAAAATTCCACATCCTTCATTATATTGCATTTTCACATTATCTATAAAAAGTTTTGGCTTTTTTATTCAAATGCTCTGCCACATTTGGTGTTTTGTTTACCTGTATCAACCACATCTCTTTGATTTTTATACTTAAATTTCAAGTTGTTTTTTCTCTCTTTAAGTTTCCAATATAATAACTATCTAAACCGTCGCATATCCTTTCCCAATCCTTTTGCTGGAATGTCACTTATAACCACCTTGCCACCCTCCCACGCTCACTCGTGAAAACAGCAAACATTGATGCACGTACGTATCACTGCATATATTTGGTAATTGTTTTGCCAAAAAACATTAAGTAACAATCCATGTAGGCGGTACAAGTAGATTTATGTTTTTATTCCCAGTAGGATCATTTTCTCAAACATACATTTTTTCTTGCAATGCTAACGATTGCATTAATGCAGTTTTTGCTTATACTTGTAATATTAGATTTTCCTCGTATTTCTCAATCAAATCATTACATTCAGTCCAATAATGATAAGACATTAGAGTGTAATTTCAATACCACAATCATTATTACAAAATAAATGACATATGAATCAAGTTCATATGAATCAGGAATCAAGTGACAATATACTGAGCTCAGCACAAACAAAAAGCAACACATTTTTCTTCACCGAAATTATATAGCACATATAGCATGAATATCAGGTTGCAGTAGTTAAACAGGTCACATAAAGTGATTAATTATGTTAATCCACTCTCAGGCGTAACATTTCAGCTTTACATCTGATACTCAGAGTGACTATTATGTAAACCAATCACAATAAAATAAAAATAATAAATAATAAAAATATAATAAGATAATAAAAATAAAATAAAATTTGCAATGATCTGGTAAAAAATAGCGTTTCATTCCTACAATATTTTTTTGTTATTCATTATGATTCTCAGATGTGATAGAAGAACCAGAGGCTCTAAAAACAAAAATGTAAACGCCGAAGTCTATAGTATACTATTCAGGGGCTGCACTGCTCAGTCGACTCATTTACACCAGGTCATTGGCGTCTTTGACACCCGGGCTTTGACACTCAACGTTTTACCTTTGTCAACTCCCTGGCTGGATACACCATTTGCTGCTGTAGAGCACATCGACTGACCTGTACCTATTTAACATGTAGGTATCACCGAGTAGTGTGCAACCTGCTAGGGGTACGTTTGCTCAACACCCACTGCCAGACCCGACCGGGGAACCAAACCCACACACCTTCAGGTCACGAGTCCAACTCCCTCTCCATTTGACCAGGGAAGCACATACTGTTCGACTACATGACAACAGACTACAAACTGTTTACTGCTGTTTTGTCATCTCAAAATTAGGGGTCTTTCTACTGAGCATACCCAACCCCACTGAGGAAGAGCCCGCCCCCTGGGACACTACGACAAAAATGTGCAAGTATTTGCTGAGTATAGTATAGGTTTATATGGTTGTAGATATGTTTCATGTATTAGCAGTATATATATAGTATGTAATGTAGTATTGTAGATTGTTCAAACAAATAATAAAGACATTAAACCAACACAATTAGTCATTCAAAAGCATCATAAATACTCTGTCAACGAGCTTGTGACCCTCACCTTTGTCCCCGCGGTGGCGCTGCCTCCCACGTTGACGTCCAGCCTGACGCGGCCGGCGCCGTCCAGCGCGAGCGTGAGCGTGTCGTGTGGCGCGGTAGGGGACGTCGTGGAGAGCAGGAGGCCGCTCGGCCGGGAGGTCCGCAGACGCAGGGACAGGTCCTCAGCCTGCAGTGGGAGAGACCATGTGTATAATGAGAGCATAGTGTATAGTGGGACCATGTTTATAATAAAAACACGTGTACGACCGCGCCGTAAGGAAACGCAGAGACAGAAAATAACATGTGACCACAGAAACTACATGTGAAACACCAACCTGTATTTAGGACCACAGAAATTACATAGTGTGACCACGTTTATAGATCTTTTTTGATAAAACCACCTGTGAAATTGGACCATCTTAATAACAGGACCACCTGTTTAACAGGTCATCCGCCTGCGCACAAATAACAGTGTGAGAGATAACCTGTATAGTGGGAAACGCAGGGCCACCTCAACTGTATAATAGGACAATCTTTATAATATGACCACCTTTATAATAACAACACATTTAAAATGGGACCACGTCTGTAGTAAGTCCACCTCTATGGTGAGACAGCCTTTGTAATATGACCACCTTTATCATGGTCGCGCCGTCCTCTGCCTGCGCACAAAATACATGTGTAACTCCGTGGCCATATTAACAAGGATAACATGAAGAACATTAAAAGCCTAATTCACTATTTAGGTGGCAAGATGTCTGTTCAGATGATTTGTTTATCATTGTGCAAAATTGCTCTTGTATGTACATTTGTAATTTATCACTCAAAGTATGATGGCAATTGGTCAGACCCGCCCAATGTTGAATTTTAATCTTTAAGTGTCGTAGTATGTAGTTAACTAGCTATATTAGCATTTTGTTAATCAGTACACTGCTGGAGGTTGTTAAATGCTAGACCTAATTACTACGCTGTAGCAAGCTTGTCTGTACTATGTACTATTGTTTTGTTGTGTAAACAATAACATGCTATAAATATATCTGGAACATTAAAGCGGGTATAAAGAAGTGTCACTGTTTGTTTTGTCTGCTATTAAATAAACATTTATAAAGAATACACCTCTATAATAAGATCACCTTTAAAATAAGACCCCATGAAAACACTTCCATAATATGAGAATAACCTAGCCACTTCAAGCTGCCCTATATACAGGTTGCACTGTATGCAGAAAGTGTAGGCTTTACTCCGCTAGTTTTTGCTCGATACACAATTTCTGTCCCACAAAGGAAGTAATTAATGTGTGTGTGTTCCTGGGGGAGCTCAATGTCGTACAAACTCACAGACTCAATCGCGCTCAATGCTGTCACATGCTGTGTGCAATATCTACACTGCTCATCGCAGGTTGTTTCATGGCTGGCTTGGATTCTCTTCAACCACATTACAGGGGTGGTCTTATTATTATAGAGGTTAGTAACCACATCATGGCCATATAAAAGTGGGTTATCTCAAATATTCATCTATTGATTTATTTATTTACATAAGGCAAGTGGTTGGGTTGGTTTCTCTTCCACCACGTTATTACGTTTTCCTCAAAACGTTCTCATGATAGAAGTGTTCTTATTACAGACGTGGCCTTATTATCATAGTTTGTTAACAATTTTTGACCATATTCAAGTAAAGTTGGTTATCTCAAATATTGGCATGTTTTATTGCAGCTTGTACCAGTTACCTTATTGGTATGAACAGAAAAGGAAGGAATTTATTTCTTATTGAGCCAAAATACACGATGAATATTTAGTTTTTAATATAAGACTATGAGACCGGTTTTAAAAGGGCAACTTGATATAGTCAAATGGAGGCTTGAGTTGTCCTCAGCTATGTCAATACAGTGGTAGGAATATAAATATAGATATAGAGAACAGATAGAGAGAAGAAGAATATAATCTCATGACAAGAGACCCCGATCTCCTCCAAATGTCAAATGTCACAGCCCTACCGCCCACACACACTCTCTATGAGCAGGAACTTTATATCCAGGTTTACATTCCGCGCACGCCGCGTGAGCTTTAAACTTGGATGCCGTGTCCATTTCTGAACTACACTCGTGGGCTGAGAGAGGCAGGTCACTCGGTGAAATGGACCATCAAACCCAGGCAAATAACCAGGTGAAAGGGCTGGTTATACATACGGTCAAAAGCACGTATGGAAAGCAATGCTAGCTATTATATATACAATGTTATACATGGTTATACATATATGCCTCTCAATGGCGTAACCAAAATCTTTTGGAAAAAATGTTTCAGTTAATTTCACAAGCAAATAAGCAATAGTCGAATCAATTTTAACGAACGAATTGGTCCTTTATTTTAGACCACAACTTTCAAATGGCCTCGCCAATCTCATTTTGCTTCCTACGGGCCTGGTTTAGTGTTTGAACCGTCCACGAGCGCCTTTCACTTTACATTTGCTCGATCCTCGGGGGCGATACAAACAACGCGGGGTCAGCAGGTAGAAGCTAAAAACGGACGCGCTACACTCCCCCAGGAGCAGTTGTAAGTGACAGGCCGAGTCTTTGTGAGACGCGGGATTGATTCACTCTCTGTTTGGTCAAGGGGGTTCGTGGTGGTTTCTTTATAGAGGTGCAAGTTGATCTTGTTATGGAGGTTCAGGGAAAATGGTCTCTTTATGGAGGTTTGCGGTCGTTCTTAATGGAGGTTTGGGACTGTAAAAATGGTTGTATTATAGAGGTTGTCGTATTACAAAGGTCGTTTCTTCATGGAGATTCTTTGGGATTGTATAAACTATAAAATAGATAACACGTAAGTAAATGTGTAAATAAATAAGTAATGTAATTGTGTAAGTAATTGAGCGAGCAAGCAAAATTGAATGTCATGTAACCAAAGAATACTGCAGGAGTAAAAAAAAAACTACCATAGGTGCTGTCCAATAATGAACAGCTCAAACGTTCTTGATATGTAATTAAGAAATTAAAAACTCTAACTCCATGCTAGGTAATGCTAAGCTGTCATGTGTTCGTGGGTTTGAATCCCACCACAGACCATATGATACAAGTCGAACACATCAACATCATTTCAAACTTGTAACCCGTAGAATAAGCAAGCAAATTAAGCAAGCAAATTAGTAAATAAGTAAAAGCAAGCCAGTAAGTAAGTAAGAAGGTTTGTCAAAAGGAGTAAACAAGCAAGGTGAAGATGTTCTCAAGCTCGAATAAAATGTAAATGTAAAAAGACTTATTTATGGTTTTATTCCCCGGTTTGAATACATCTACACCAGGTCATTGGCATCCTTGTCACACTATAAAAATATATTTCCCAAAATCAACATCATTTCAAAGTTCTAACCCGTAGAAATCAACCACATTAGCGTTCACTCGCCTGACCTGTACCTATTTAATGTCATGCCACTGAGCAAAGTTCAACCTGTTAGAAATAGGTTTGCTCAAAACCCACCATCAGACCCGACTCCCGTCGAACCCACGACCTTCTGGTCACGAGTCCGACTGCCTATCCACGTCCATGGAAGCCACGAAGAAAGCACACTGTAGGGCGAGCTCTAACCCGTGCCGTCTCTCTCTGACCCACGCCGAGCATTCGTCTGTGCCACGCTGAGAGACGGCGAGCACAAATTACATCTCGCAGCCCGGGCACCGTGGGATTGGCTAATTTCAAGGTTAAATGGCTTTGCAAAATGTCGCCATCATAATCCGATTTACAGTTATAGAAGCGACGCTCGGTGCTGATCAGATGGCAAGGTTGGAGG
Organism: Streblospio benedicti; assembly: GCA_019095985.1. NCBI lineage: Eukaryota > Metazoa > Annelida > Polychaeta > Spionida > Spionidae > Streblospio > Streblospio benedicti. The sequence goes on from CM032662.1 coordinate 49,173,862, forward strand.
GGTGTGCGATCGGAGGATGGGGGTGAATAGCGGAGAGGAGGGGGGGGCGGGGGGTAGATAGATGTGGGGTGGTTGTGAACTGTTTTATACTGGCTCAAGCTGTGGATTTTGGCATTGCAGGGAGGGTTCATGCGTTCAAAGCCCGTGAAATCCACCGTGATAACCAACGAAGCCCCTTCTTTCAGTCTCAGGATAAGCTTCCACAATAGCGTACGTATGGGTTCATATCCCTTTGGCAGCCAGTATGTAACAATGTATGTCAACAATTTGGTTAGAATGCTACTCAAGTTATTGGCAACACCACAATTCATTTATTAGCGTTCACTAAACAAATATTTATCGACCGGGTAAGACAGCTTTGTCCACTGTACACAATCATAATGATTAATACCTGCTAGGCTGGAGACAGATGTAAGATTGGATGTAGCCAGCAACTTGAGCACTGCTAATAATTTGGGCACGATGTCTAGTGCGCGTGTGTGGTGTGTGTGTGTGTGTGTGTGTGTGTGCACGTATGTGTGTGTGTGTGTGTGTGTGTGTGTGTGTGTGTGTGTGTGTGTGTGTGTGTGTGTGTGTGTGTGTGTGTGTGTGTGTGTGTGTGTGTGTGTGTGTGTGTGTGTGTGTGTGTGTGTGTGTGTGTGTGTGTGTGTGTGTGTGTGTGTGTGTGTGTGTGTGTGTGTGTGTGTGTGTGTGTGTGTGTGTGTGTGTGTGTGTGTGTGTGTGTGTGTGTGTGTGTGTGTGATGTGTGTGTGTGTGTGTGTGTGTGTGTGTGCGTGTGTGTGTGTGTGCGTGTGTGTGTGCGTATGTATCTCACCTGTGTGCGTGACTCCTCCGGCAGGCTGATCGTCATCTGCTGCGTTCCGTCAAAGCCCAGAGTGGTGGCCGCTGTAACAGACACAGTCACAGAGTAACACAACCACACCGACAGCCAGCCACACAGCCACATGGTGGCAGGATAATCCTGTTACAGCAACTAGTTAATGGTAATGATAATGGTAATGGTAATCCGGTTGGTCAGCAGTTCCTTCAACAACAGGAATATTTACAAAATTTGCCAGACACAGTACAGAAACAGCAGCCCTGTAATATGGTAATCCCCTAAGCCCGACGACTGGCTAATGATAATGATAATCCAGTCGGTCAGTTGATTCAACAACTACAGGGGGAGACAAAATATTCACAAAATGGACATAGCAGTTTGTAATATCCTGGTGCTGGGATGTATTGTTTATATGTTTAAATCAAATGAATTCTTAAACACAGTAAGTTTGTAATATCCTGATAGTTATCCTGGCGACTAGTTTCAGTTACAGTGTTTACAAAATTGATATCTCAGTGCATAAAATCCTATTGATGACCAGAAATTGTGTAATACTGAATTTTCAACTTCTCCAATCTTTCTCCCAACGCATATTGCACACACTTATGTATAGAGTTATACGGTTCTCATATCACGTTTCCTCAAAAGACATCGTTCGTTCAAAAGTATTGCTCTATAATGAACAAGGGCTGATTGGAAATGGACGTAAGAGTTGGCAATATCCTAATGGTTAATCCAGGTGACAGTTCATCAAACACGTGAGTTAGAGATCACCTCTGATGGTAGTGGTGGGGCGGATTCATTAAGCAGGTCAGAAATGGACATAACAGTTGCCAATATCCTAATGATAAATAGACAAGGTGAAATATGGAGTGTTCATAAAATGTATGTGAAATCCGATTCGTACAATAAACCTTTATCAACACAGCTCAGGCATAACTGTTGTTATGCTATCCTAATGGTTAATCCAGTTAATTAGTGTAATTATACTTGACATGTCTCACATTTCTTTGACCTACATTTAGAGGACGTTATGTGATATTCTTCTCAAAACAGCTCATAGTTTTAGTAACTTTATGAACCCTATACGTTGCATATGGTTTTGTGTTTGGTATTGTGTTTTCTTTCTATGTCATTTTAATATCAAATATCAAGAAAAAATTAACTTTAAAAATGTATTAAAGTTTTTCAGCTTTGTAAATTGCCAAACATAAATTATTCATATGTATTATGCATTGTTATGGTTAGGGCTCTTTAGAGCTGAAATGCTTAAATAAAATTTAAAAAATAAACTAATAGGACTTGTTTGATATTTGATAATAAAATAGCACAGAAAGAACACATTAACAAGATTCATCTCACAATTAAATCCTACCAACTCCTGTACCGTTTACAGGTTCAATTCTAGTATTCTGTGTCAGTTTACTACACCAAACATGATGTTCATACAATTGATACTTATTCACCAAGCCACAATAACCACATAACCAGAAGACTGCGTGGAGAGTGTAAATTCCAAGTCACTCACCAAACGTGGGGAGTAAGAAATACTCCTGACAGAAATAAAAGCCATTAACAAATATAGTGCATGAACTAATGACAGGGAGTATGAAGCCATTATGTAATAATGGCTTGTGACTATCTATTCAACAAGTCACAGTCCTTGCAAGTCTATTTTTCTTTTTACTAATAACTGTATTGCCACAAACATCAACTCTTTTCACAAACATAACTAGATATTACGTTATTTATGATACCGAGGCATTTTGTCAAACTCCACAAAGGTAGATGGAACATTGGCATTTTATTTCGTTTTTCTCTTTTTCATTTGCTTACTTCTGTCACAAACCATTGACAGTTTTGAAAATCTAATTGCCTTGTATCAACATATGCACACAACACATGTTTTTTTCCAATAGAGCTGCTACAGACGCATGCTTCCGTCCCATCACCCAGCCCAGAGCCACCCCTGCTAACGGCAGCTGACACCAGCGGCCCTGCTCAGTCCAGGGCAGATCCTCTAATTATTTGGTCTACAAGGAGACCACCTCAATAATAGGCCCACTTTTCTTGGTTACAAACTTCCATAAATAGACAGATTAGATACACATAGATCCGCGGCCGGATTATCCTGTAGATTAAATGGGTGGATTGCATGACCAAGTGAGAACACTTCTGTAAAGAGACCACCTGGATAAAAAGACCATGTCCCAATCTTCCATTAAGAAACCAACTCTCTTTAGATGGGAGGGGGTTTATAAGGGGTCAAGAAATCCCACATCCCAAATCATATTGGCCTTATTTTACACATCCCTAGATGTTTTTGTCCCTTTCCCCCACACCCCAAAAATGTTATTTTTTATAATTTTATATATTTTATAATTTTTTCCACGTCCCACTTCCTCATAAATCCGCCATATTTCCCACATCCCTAGATGTTTGGCCTTTTTCCCACATCCCAAAAATTATAGCCCCCACCCCCCCCCCACTTCCTTATAAACCTGCCCAGTGAGATCACGAAACAGCAGGTAAGCACCACCCGCCCCGCCCGAGGCCAGATGAGATGGACCTCTCCGTGGCGGGATCCGTGTGATCCATGGGGGGATGGCGTGGCCGGGGTGTGACCTTGAGGTGAGCTGTCAGTCAGCACGAGGCTCCCGGGGGCTGATGGGAACCATGCATGCTACACGCTACAGTCTGGCTCTCAATTATTCACACCATAAAAATAGCAGTTTTCAAGAACATGTGAACTTGCAGTCTGTGGGTCAAGATATTACATGGTATGTGATGTGTCAATATGCACTTTGAATGACCCATTAAGAAAATATTGGGTAAGTGAGATACGTCAGTAGCATACGTATGACGTAACACTATGGCATGTAAAGTACTGCATTGTGTAAAGTTTACAGAAAATACACAAACATTTTAGGATTTTACAATGTGTACAACAGTCGAGTTATTAGGCCATGAATTCTAACTTGCATGCAGCACTAAAGGGTGTAACTTTCATTGAAATCAGGGTTCATGGAAGCAAGTTATGGGACAAAAGGTAAGCAGATCTACAGACATAGCTGTTTAATACACATTATTACATGCCATAGTCACACAGATACGGGGAGAATCGTGCTGTCAAAATGTACGCACTGCAGGGTGTGCCCCAGGTTTAAATGAGTTAAGGAAGATCCTTCTAAACTCAACCTACTCAGTCTAACTTATATATTTTCTTCTGTATTGAAGGTGTAATACAATCTCATCGGCTTTATAATGTGATATCATTGTCCATTGGACAAACGTATAAACTCTCCTTCTATAGCAGTTATGGATCATGGCTTTTGTGTGCTTTCGTAATGGGTGTTGGTGAGCAACTACCACTTTTTTGTTCTTAACGATGCTCACCATAGCACACACAAAATTCATTTTGGTTGAATAAATTTACAGCGGGAGTCATCAAGTATATCAATATCATAATGTCACTTTCGATGGTAGATGCTTTTTATACATTGTTTCAATGGAAACATCTGTATTGCCAAGGTGTTAATGTTGTTCTGGCAACGCCGTGCTCTCTGAGCACTCTTGATCTAGTTACCGTTACTAGTCCCCTATGCACAGACTTTTACTATGGGTTTCTACTTCTAAATCTTTCGCTATTCTCAATGTGCAACATAGATGATTAGCTGCCCCAAATAATAATCGCTCTTTCAGACTAATTTTGAATCACTTTCAGGCAACACACAATATTTCTAACTCCCCAAATACATTTTTTTTAAATTACGCTATTCAACAAATGATTATTTTAGACAGTCATTCTATTACTTTCAATTTGAATAGATTCGCATAGCATACAAATTTCTGAATCCAGACAACACATTTATATCCAATTGTATAAGCACCAATCCACCACTCTCCAATATTCCACATTCCACAGGTCTCCAGCATTAATCATTACAAACCCGATTTACAGACCCCTTTACACTCCCGCCTTGACCAGAATGAAATTAATCATTCCAAGACCACATGTGATGTAATTGCAGTGGTCTTGGAATGAGTGTATGGTCAGTATGTGGTCAAGCAGGCAACTTGCCACGACTTTTGCTCAACCAACCAACAAATGACTTATTCTAGACTATGCTGGTTAGTTTTTAAATACGAAAGTTTCGTACACTATTGCACAATATTTCCTGTTATTCCTATAACACATTTGTATCAAGTTCTATCAACATGACTTATGTAATTTGAATCTAAATCAGTACAACCTCAATTTTCAAGCAACTTAACACTCCCTCCTTTTCATTTAGAAAATAATAATAATGTCCACATGGTGATATCCACACACTACACAACTCTCTTATTCCTATAACACAATTGATTATCACTCTTTGAGACTAATTTTGAATTCTTTTTCATGCATCACACAATAATCCTAGCTCCTAAAACACAATTTTTTAACCACTTTATGCAACAAATGATTATTTTAAACCATATATGTCATTTTACTACTTTCGATTTGAATAGACCCTACAGCACAAAATGTAACACAATACTCTATTCCTATGGCACATTTGTATCACATGCCATCATTGCAACTTATGCAAGGTGTATCTTAATCATGCCAACCTCAACTTACAAGCAACGTAACACTCTCTCCTTGAGAGAAAAATAGCAATATCCACACACTACACAATGCTATGAATCCTATAACACACTTGCAGTCAAGCAATATAACACAATACACTGTGATTCCTATAGGACATGTGTGTTAGTGGTCATGCCATAATACAGGCTTTCTAATTCCTATTGCACATGTACGGTGGTTTATCACTACAATCTCAACTTACAAGCAACGTAACACTCGCTCCTTTAGAGAAAGGAAATAACAATATCCACACATTACACAATGTTCTAATTCCTCACACATTTGCAGTCAAGCAATATAATACAACACTCTCTAATTCCTATAGGACATGTGCGTCAGTGGTGGTCAAGCCATAATACAGCTTTCTAATTCCTATTGCGATTGCCACATTGGCGGTCAGGCCATCAGTGCCTTGTGCTCACGACAATGTGCATCTCTCCTCGGCTCAGTCGCCGCAATGCTCACCACAGCCGCTGCTCACTCACCGCTCAGCTCAACTCTCTAATTCTAATCAGTTCTCCTTCAATGTAGAGCACTGCACACCCACTTCGTGTGTTATTTAAATTAAATTGTTACTCTCCAAGCAAATACCGCATGATATTACTAATATGGAAGTGATTGTTTTCCCGGTGTGAAAGTGTAAAAAATAGAATTTCTAATACGATCTAATGCAAATAAACATGTCCAACCCCCTATTATCGCCATGCACAAAATGCACAAAATGGGTGTGCATGCAACAAATTGCACCATAGATCATATAATTTCAATGAATCATAACAATTGTGATTATCGTGCGATAATATAAGTACGTAGCTTTATTTTGACACACCAAACAATATTTGGGGTTCATTAATAGCCGTGCTACGATTGTTTAAACATTGAAATGCACGAATAGTGCATTAGAAGCGGGTGTGCAGTGCTCTAGGATATTCATTTGTTCAAGTTTTCATTCGTGGTTCCCACCGTCATGCGGTATGTATCCTACCATGGTTTACAGACACTATACCATACAGTAAAACCTCTCTATTAGGCAGGCCACCATCGGGACCAGTGTTTTCATATAGAGGTGGTCTCTAGACAGAGCTCCCAACCGCTGATCAACTCACAACTCTCTAATTATTTTCTACTTCAATGTAGGATATTCATTTGTTCAAGTTTTCATTCATCATCTAAGTAATGTGTGTGTTAAAAATGTCACCTTTACAGTTAATGCCTTAAAAACAGCTGTTTTGCTTCTATCGTGAGAAGATGCCAAGTATAGCATTGCAAAAACACAAATACACCCAACATTCACTTCAAGTGTGTGCCTTGTATACATAGATTTCCAAAGGCCTCCCTTTAACAAGTTAAGAATGACACTCATATTACATATTACTTTTAACCCATGTAGGGCCCTAATCATGCTTTCTCCTACTGCTGCTTTAAAAACACATACAGATTAAAAACATCCATTTCAAGTTTGTGTGTCCATAGATTTCCAAATGCTTCAATTTTAACCTGCTCAAAAACGCCCATGCCGCTTTTAACTGACTGCCTAATGTGTCTTACGTCTGCGTCGGACAAACTGACCGGTCACTATCGGCAGTCCGCTGACTGGACGTCCGCGATTCGTCACCTGTCAGCGCGCCGTGGTAATCTCTGACCGATGGGACGCGCGCAAATGGCAGAGTGGTCAGGGATGGAGCGGCTGGTGGCAAGGGCTTAATACGTAACATTTTACACCATTCATTGAGGGCCTTCTATAAATACTTGACATGACTTTTCTGCAACAGTGAGTGGGTCGGTGGATGGGTCAAAGAGTCAGTCAGGCAGTGTTAAAATGATTAAGTAAGTAAGTAAGTAAGTAACCCATAAATGGTAGTTCCATTAGCAAGGTAGTTTTTTTGTTCTATAACGTTATATCTAATAGACTTTAACACCGTAAAGCAATGTGCAAAAAATAAAAAATAAATACATACTATAGTATTCTTATTAAGTTTTAACACTACACAGCAATACACGCCTTTTCATCCCGCCTCCAAGGCTCCCATGTGGTGTATCTGCTGCACCGCGGCCCACTAAACAGATCACGTGATGAGGAACCTGCTTGTGACGTCACATGTCCCACAGATGATGGATGACGGCCTTAATCAGGTGATCAGCTGATCTGCCGCTGTTCACTGATTGGTTCAATTAGATTACAGCAGATTACGGCAGAACCTCTCTAAGATGCAGGAGTTGGATCAAGGCAGAACTTGGATCGGAGTAGTCTCATTGCCGAGATGGTCTCTATATGGAGTGTCTTCCAGCAGTTTTAGGACCACAAGAAATGTTTACTAATTCGAGCAGGAGACACAGAAATTAGGACAATATATAGCAGCTGAAAAGGGTAGTCTTCCCTTAAAAAACAAAATTGTGAAGAGACAATTTTGACAAAAAAACAAAAAAAACTCCATGGCAGATTTGGCTTGCATTATCAAGAATGTCTGACCGAGGCATTAGCAATTAATCTTGGTATTTACAACAAAGTCAAAAATAAGCTCAAATTCACCCGAGATGGGCGTCCGATTCAGCCACACTTCCATCCCTGGATCATAACCCCAGCAGGCGTGAGTGAGTGACAGGTCGCCCCGGGGATTATGAAGCTGTCAACTCGTCAGCTTCGCCCGACTGATGGCCTAAAAATACACACTAGAGCTCTCTTTGGCTCAGTATCTGAGGTGGGGAGTTTATGAAAACGTAATGCATTGTGCATAACTCTGCTCATTATATTAAGAATCTCAGCAGAGACTTTTTAATTCATGTTGAATGTCAAGTTGTTTGATTTTCAAATTCAAACACTTAGAAATGATCATCTAGATATTACATAAGATTACACACTGGAGACAGGTCTATTGAGCATTGTGATTGTAGGAGGACCTAATATGTACAATGTATGGCTCGCACTAACTTATGAATCATGGCTGTGCATTACTATCGTTCTATCTTCGCCATATATATTTTCCTTTTTTTGCACTAACTTCTCTGTGCACATAAGTTTGCTACCTCTGCCTAAAATTAGCTCAACTGTACCACAATGGGTGAAATCTGGGGAATCTTTGTAAACTTTCGCCTTCAATCTACTCTACTACAGACACAATCTGTCCCGTTTTCATACCAACCTCCCATAATGTTTCATGTCCTGCTCTAAAGGGATGAATGCTTCAACTTGACAACTTTGAGCTTATTTTTGGCATCATTATAGCCACCAATAGTAGTACAAAATACTACGTCTACTGCTAAAGGTTATAAAAACAGGAGATTTTCCCTCTTCACTTTGCCGTGTTTGCGTCCAAACTCCCCAGACTTTTGAAACCCGGAGGATGAATTATTTACACGGCGGCTCGCCATTGAAATGTGGCACGTGCACATCTGACGTGGCTCAAGCTAAATTGTCCTGATGCTTTGATAGACTAAAGCTCTCTCTAAGTTCTTTTTAAAAAGTGGTGTTTGTAATACCCACATCTTGTGATATAGGCTAAATGTACAAAATTACTGTAACTCATTTGGTTCTATTTTCTTTCTCAAGAAAATAGAATCAAATGAGACCGTATACTGTATACAAAATCACAAGGATTTTTATATATTAAAGTATTGTAACTAGTCTAACATGCATGGAATTCAGTACTTTCAATAGTATCACACAATTAATCATGTGATGTAATACCTCATATATGTAGCAGGTGGTCCCTGGTCTGAGACCTTTAATACGCTGCAAGACGTGGATTGCACACGTCGTTTCCGGTTTTAGAACTGTGTTATCATTTTATGATTTATTGAAAAAAACTTCTTTATTCTGTGTATGTGTTGGATTATTTCACACGCCTATAATAGAACAGTTCACCAAAGCCTGGAAAGTCTACATATAAAGTCTATTTTTTTTTAAATATCACCAGTTCTGGACAAAATACACTATGCAACAGCATCTATCGTCACTTATGTCTTTGTAAAAAGAATCCTTGGGGTCGTGAGTTCGTGTCCCGTCAGGGCCATTTATGTAAATAAATATGAAACTTAATGTTGTAAAACCTATCTTCAGCTAGACTTTCGTGGTAGAAATAGTTCTATCCCAGCTTTACCATAAATAGAAACTTGCAGAAACAAATAGAGATTAAAACAGTATTAAACAATATATAGGAAAATGTTGTGCACATTGTGCTGTTTGTTACTGCAAGTTTCTATTTATGGTAAAGCTTGGATTGAACTATATGCGTGGTAGAAGATGAGAGAGAAACAGAGAAGGTCGGGAATGACTGTTGTATTTGTGTAGCAAACTCCCCAGACACTTATTGGTCCAGGGGGATGAATTTTTTACGCGGCCGGCTTTCAATCGAATTGTGTTTGGGGAGATGGGTCGAGGTGGCCATTAAATTTTCACGAACCATCTTGGCGAATGGAGGCTGATACTCACTCGACATGGGATTGTGGTGTACACGCCAGACAAACAGATCGGTGGAAATGTACGGTTTGTAGTATGGCCTTTTTCTTTATGTATGGTAGTTTATTATTCATCTCATCGGATGGGTGGAAGTGTACCATTTAAGCAATGGCAATATATTGAAAATTCTTCATGTATGATATATCATACAATTTCATTGGATTTCGTCTGATAGGATGTATACATTTTATGTATGATAGTTTTAAAAAAGTCTTATTAAGTCTTATTCATCTTATCAAAGCTTAATCCTATTAAAAAGCAAGCCCACTCGGTTGGGTGCGCTTGATTACATTTTAGTTTGATGTGTAATGTGAAATTCTGCCACAATAACAGGTGGACGGAAAGTGTACACATTTTTATTCGGTCTTATTCATCTTATCAACTCTTACTAACAGCACCACCACTCATGCCAGAGATCATATGTTTATACCGAGTGTATAGTTAAAGCAGGTGCGAGTTTCGAGCTCTAAAAGGTACAACAATTTAAATGTGCTTATTTACAGTTGCTATTGACTGTTATCGAGCTCTAGCGACTTTACACCAGGCCATTGGCACACTTGCCATAGTGTATACTGCAATCCTCAACTCCCTGGGGAGCATATAGCACATTGCAGATGTGCGTATCACTTACATTAACGTTCACTCGCCTGCTTTGTACCTTTTTAACATGCAGGAACAGTGTGCAATCTATTTAAGATGAGTTTGCTCAACACTCACCACCATACCGGACTGCTAATAGAACCTACGATATCTGGTCACGAGTCCAACTCCCCATTCCTTAGGCCACAGATGCAAAACTAAATACCTATGTGATAGGCTACATGAAGGAATGTAAATGTAAATATACACATTTCCTCAAATGTGAGTATTGTTAGGGATAAGTTTGCTCAACATTAACATCCAGACACAACCAAGACTCGATCTCAAAACCTTCTAGTCCAACTAAGTGCTCAGGTAAAATTAGAGCATCTAACTTAATTTCATGAGCATTATTTGAATATATCACAGTCTAGCTTGTTGTTATCAATTTCTAAGTTGTGAAATTCTATTGTCAAAACAGAGTCTGGATATGAACATTGATTGATGAGATAGATACTCCAATGAATTTCAATTGTCTTTCCTTGGACTTATATATTAGCTAACAGGGAAACGGACCATTCTATATTTATCAATCAATGTGTTGAACCAAGCTAAACATTTAGTTAAATTTAAGACAGTTACACTCTCATTACGACTGTCCTGTTAGTAAAACACAATGCACTCAATTCCTACAGTACGAAGATTGCTGACTGTCCATGTCAATCACAATGCATCCATGAGCACAATCCCACAGTAAACATTTAGTAAAATTCAAGACAGTTGCACTTTCATCATGACTATCCTGAAACGAAAACACAATGCACCCAGACCCAATACGCTCACAAAGCTGACTGTCCGTATGAATCACAATGCACCCGTGATCTGAGCACACATCCCCGTCCTCCAGTGACTCTGTACTTTACGATGCTATTTGAGCCCCCATAAAGCTGTGAATACGGCCGCTGGTGTGAATAATGCAATCGCAGATGGTCAATTTGCTTATATTGCAAGAATGGCAATAGACTATGACCGCAAAATGCAGGGTGAAATCATGCAAGTCTGTGCTGACTGGGGAAGGAACAGAGGATTATTTTCACCAACGTGCAAGTAATTACTAAAGGTTCCTATCAGAAGAAAATATTGCACTCAAGTGGGGTTCAACAGAACACCCACATTATCATCCTCCATCTCACTTTAGCGGGCATTATTCGTACATGTCAAGAGCACCTTGTATTGTTGTGAATGTGCACTTTGCATCACATACATTCTTTATAAAAACATGACATAGGACCATCCAAATGCTGATAACTTCGGGCATCACATTACGTAGGAGACTACATGGGTTAAAAGTGGCGACATGTAATGGCAGTTCTTTGAGTCACTTTCCCCCGTAAACACACCCCAGTCTACTGTGTCAATATACCAATGCCACAGTCAAAATCCATAAAGTTATTGGAGCCTGCAGTCAATCAGAGCAACTCATTTGCACACATCCTCACTATGAAGGCATATATTCCCTAATCATAACTGATTCCCAGATCAATAGATGATTATGTAAAAACTGCCTGTTGCTCTAAATGGTTAGGTTCATTAGTACACAACAAACTGACATGACAACCTCACCTATGGTTGTGTGCTGCAAGACTGTCTCATTGAGAATCGCTATCTATGGACATGAGACACAAGCACGTGTCTTCTATAGGGACATCCCAATAAAACGTGACTTATGAACTTCTTGGAATGTTTTAAAAATGGACACATGTTGATACCCCATGTAGCGCCCTATTACGGGCTGAGTCCCACACAGATAACATCGCCGAGCACGGAATTGAAAGTCTAAATGAACGTGTATCACATGTTAAAGAGCTCGGGAACGAGTTACAGGAACAATCTCCAGTTTCAGCTCTATGTCTATTTCGGGAGTTTTATTCATTCGCTCATTCCTTGCATATTTCGCCACAAATCGAGCGTTCTGATTGTGGTCATTACTTTCACTGTGTGCTTCCGTGGCCCAGTGGACAGGGAGTTGGACTCGTGACTCGATGGCCGTGGTTTCGATTCCCGTCAAGTCTGGAGGTGGGTGTTGAGCAAACACATACCTAGAATAATTGCACACAGCTCTGTGGCACGTGGCACTATGCACGTTATTAGTAACAGGTCATTGGGTTGAAAGAGAGTGAGTGATTGTGTGAGTGATTAGCATTAGTGTGCAAGTGACCTGGTGCAAAATGTAAAACTGTGAGAGCAAAACTTGGATCACGACGATAAAGCAACGCATTCAATTCTGTTTGGCCTGGAAATCATGCCAGTTTATTTGCAATTTTAACGTACTTTCATTTATTAAACTGCTGTTTCAGGTGAACTAAAATCAGCGGATTGTCTCCAAAAGTATTGCATATGTATTGTAATGAAAGCTTTTTAAGTATACGTCTAGAGAATCGTTCATGTAACTGAAAATTTCATGAAGATCGAGTGAGTATTTCATACAGATTCCCTCAAAACTCCACAGTAATATGTCTCACATTTCATGGCCACATTTTATGTAAGGTATAAAAGGCGCTAACTTCAAGATTTTACAACAGGGCTATATGGGAAACTTATCCAGTCTTTATGAAACTTGCTACGATATTACAGTTTGTTGTGATGTATACCTGCAAAATGTAATTGAAATACATTCAATGCTTTTGGAGATAATCGTGTAATTTGGATTTTCTCTATTGCCTGAAAACAACCCGATCCCAATACTCTGTGTTAAGAACTACGTATCTAAATGTAAATGTAAATGTGTTGGTTTATAATATATGTTATTAAGTCATTAGACCTATGACTATATAAATAGTGTTGGTTTATAGTCTTGATCCAAGTTTTGCTCTCACGACTTTACAATTTACACCAGGTCATTGGCACACTTATTGATTATCAATTAAGCGTTTCTAACATACTTGCATCAGCAGCACATTCAGCGCACAATGCTAATCATCACCCACACGATCACGCACACTTTCAACTCAATGACCTGTACCTAATTAACATGTAGGTGCCACGGAGCAGTGTGCAACTGCTTTAGGGATGAGTTTGCTCAACACCCAACACCAGACCCGACTGGGAATCAAACCCATGACCTTCTGGTCACGTGTCCAACTCCCTAACCACTCAGCCAAAGAACCACACAAAAGGTAGAACAATCAGTACTTCACACTGTTCATTCCGGTCTCATGTGGGATTCAAACCCATGACCATATGCAACTGAATCGCCTGCAATTCCAAACTATAATGATTTAACCAAGAGCCAAAAACCACAATAACTATGTGCAAGTAGCAGTGATTAATCTGGAATTTGGCAACATAATAATGAACACTTGCATGAAAATGGCATTGTGTCAGTCTCTGTGAGAATTAGACATTTTGAGCATTCCAAAATGGCGGAATAGGTCCCATGATTAGTCCTGGACGCAGAACTCGCATCTAGATTAATCATCGAGGGCCTAGTATGGTGCTTACCAGTTGTACAAGTGTGTCCGATGTATCCAGTGCTGGCGCAGTCGCACACAAACCGGTTCCAGCCCTCGGTGCAGGTGGCGCCGTGAGCGCAGGCTGCTGGCGCCGCTGCGGGGTGCTCGCCAATATCCCCGGCACCGCCGACACCCCCACAGCGCCGTGGCATTACGGAACAGTACTCGAGCACACCTGCAATATCAATCAAATCCCCTAAACTTATAATAATAACTAGATTAAACTAATAAACTAGATAATACGGAGTAAGTGGTAATGAGGCCCCTTCAGGTCTCTTCAGGACATCTGGCACTCACAGTGTGAATAGGGGATATTATGAATATAAGACGTTGTGATTAGGGACATTATGAATAGACGACTTTGTAACGAGGACGTTGTAAAGAGCGGATGTTGTCAGTAAATTCCTGGAAAACTTATTGTTGCTCAAGCAGAGGACACTGTGAATATAACTATGAAAATAATGCAATATATTTAGATTAGAGGGCTGTATTGTGAATAGAGAATACGTAAGCTAATTTCAATGCTATAATTTGTCAGCAGGTCCTTTCATTGCTGTTGTATTTTAGAGTCAAAGTTGGTGATAAAATGCTGATCGAAGCAGAAGAAATACCAAATTCCATATTTTTTTCCCGAAGTAATTTGTACCTTTTTACCTAATAATAAGCATATATGATAACAAAATAATAATTTTGCCTCAAGCTAAAGATGCTAGCATACTGACCAAATCCTCTGCAATAGTTGTATGTATATTTATGTAATATGTATTTGCTGCATTTAGCTATTAACTATTAATGTAGCAAATTCTATGAATCCCAAGTAAAATGTAATTGGACTTCAAAGAAATCTTCCTACTACTCAGTAAGAACATGAATTTATATACAAGTATGTATGTTTATATGTATATATATATTATACTATATATATATATATTGTATATATATATATATATATATATATATATATATATATATATATATATATATATTATATATATATATCATATATATATATATATATATGTATACATATATTGGCCCTGCTTTATTATCATATTGTATATATGTTTAGATATAGGTGACTGATAAGCCCTCTAAGGGCTGGGTATATATTTGTAACATAATTGACTTATATGTTATTGTAATTGAATGTTTATACCATGTCACTATAATAAACAAATCAAATCAAATCAATCAATGTTAAGTGGCTTGACTTGAATGGGATCAAAATGTTAGAACTTCCTCAGACTGTCCTTTGATAGTTAGTCACTTCTTTATATGAAATAAAGGAAGCCAGACAAGCTTGATAGAATGCTTGTCACAACATAGTAAGCATTTCAATATCCCCATATAAAAGAGTGAATCATTACAGATAAAATCATTCCATAATTTTCCATGACTATGACATGACATGAGATAGGATACATGAGATAAGTACTTGAAAGATAAATAGCTACACATAGACAGCTTTTCAAAAAGGATATGGTATGTGCATGTAACAATTGAATGGTCCATGAACGAAGTTGATAAATATTGAATACAATTGACAAATTATGAATAAATCTTGTGTTTATTTCTTCCAGTAGGCTTTTAGTTATCATAATGTTTGACAAATAAAAGGCTCTGATTCCTAAAGGCAGTCATACTAATTCAGATGTACATAATACATCTTTTACTGATCAAATCATTTGGACCAGAAACCAAACCTCCATTTCTTTTGCATTTCTTCCATTTCTTCCACCGTCCCGGAAGAAATAGCAAACTTCCGGAAGATTGCCAACCATGCTGCAGACATTATCAAAAACACTATTGCGCATGTCAGGTCATGATTGATGGCCGCCGCCCCCCCCCCCCCTGCGGCAAGCACTGGGTCAAAGACTCCCGCAAGCTGGTGGGCCCCGTCATCACTGTTCATGGTCTGACTGTGCATCCGGATGTGAACTGCTTCCTTGATAGCTCTAGTCCTGCAATCACTCTCTCTGTCTAGAAATGATACCCGCTTCCAATCAATTTTGTGATTTTCTTTATTTGAATCGATCTGTGATGGCACTTTTGTTGAATTCGGTAGCAGACTCTCTTTTGGCAGCTCTGGTAAAATTCAACTTTCCATGTTGTTCTTCGTCTTTCTGATGTTCTTTTAGTCTAATGCCCAGCTTTCTTCCAGTTGTCCCGATGTAAACTTTCTCACAAGATCCACAAGGAATCTTATACACCACTTTACGTTTTTCACTCATCTCTACTCTATCTTTTGTGTGCACCAAAAAATTCCTGATTTTCTGAATGGGCTTTACAAAAGAGGACTGCGCAGTGGTGTTTTTGATACTGTCTGCAGAAGCAGAAGAAACTGTCAAACAGTTAGAAATTCTTTGTGTTGTGAAAGATGAAAATAGTGAATCTACATAATTACCAATACAATGAACTCATTCAAGGATTTACAATATATATATTTGTGTATATTTGAATTGTATCACATATTGGTATCACCAGAGAATGGACTATCCAAACCCAGTTTAACCTTTTTAGTGTAAATGTTATTGCGCCACATGGATTTCATTTAAACAACTACATAAAATTTGTAACAAATTTTTATTCCCAAGTTTTCAGTGATAGAATACTGCATTGTTCACTGAATCTGATTCTGTTAACAAAGTAAGCATTATATCTCATTGTTTTGTAGTTGTTAAAATGATATCAATATAATTTTATTGTATGCAAACACAATGACTCCACTGGCACAGTGTAGTAGCAGGACATTATAATTTCTGTCATACCCGGTTTCACAAATGAATGTGAAAATTGTGAAATGGGAAGGTTTAGGAAATCAACAATGGAAAAAACGTTGTGATGTGTTGGATTGTGGATAATGTCATCATTAAGCACTGCTTTCAATAGCATAATGTTTTGGAGACGCTTTTTTCAGTTTTTCATGTTTAATACTTTTGTGGATTATACATCACCATAATATAATATACACACAGAATACCTTAAATCCTATATTTACACCAACAACATACACACAGAATACCTTAAATCCTACAATCACCTAGATTGGATCAATATTTTATGGCCTCTTTTGTATGTGTCTTACCAATGATCAACTACAGCAAGTATATTAGGACGTTTACATGTACATTCTACACTGACAAGCTCATAGTTGGCATGAACGTAATTTTACATCACGTTTACTGAATGTTGATAACATGAACATTAGCCCGGGCCCAACAACAAATAAAACCATGGACAAATGCTGTAAGTCTGTTTACATATGCTATAGTCTGCGCTTCTCAATGGATCCACTGCAGCGAGGCTATTGGTATTTGATCCAATCATTATTTGTGATCCACAACATAAAGCTCATGATTGGCAAAAGTCTACATTTGTTTATAGTTTACTGCATTTCTTTGGGATCAACAAATCATGGGTAACAAAAGTTACTGCAGCATGTTAACTTTCAATATATAATGAACCTTTCACAGAGGGTTTTGACATTTTCTCTAGTAGTGTACATTATAATACACAACGTTTCACTTGTGTACATTACATTACAGAAATGTTCACTTGAAATGATGATTATAGCAGGAAAAAGTAACCATTGTCATGGTAACATGGATGAATTCAAAATGGAAATGGATTCAGCGATTAAAAATCAACAATGGAAAAAAACACGTCACATGGTTGATTATAATAGGGCGTTGATTCAGCAACTTTTGACTGAGGATTGTGATCTTTTACATCGTGCTATTATTCATGGTGCCCCAGCAAAAATCATAACCCAGCTGATTTCCCCTCACAGCATCAACATGCAGGATAAAGATGGTAACACAGCGCTCCATCTGGCAATCTGGAAGAAAAGATGGGAGCTGGTGCCAGTTATATTGGAACACGGGGCTGATGTCAACCTGGGTGAATGTGGGAATCAAACCCCATTACATTGGGCTGCATATCGTGAAACCCCAAGAGACATCTTCACCAAGCTGATGTCTCCTGACAACATCAACATGCAGGATCAAGATGGTAACACAGCGCTCCTTCTGGCAGTGTGGAAGCAAAGATGGGGTCTGGTGTCAGTTCTACTGCAGCATGGGGTTAATGTTAACCTAAGTAATCGTGGGAATACAACCCCATTACATGATGCTGCACGCTGTGATGCCCCAAAAGACATCATCACCCAGCTGATTTCTCCCCAAAACATCAACATGCAGGCTGACAGTGAGAACACAGCGCTCCATGTGGCAGTATGGGGGAAAAGTTGGCATCTGGTACCAGTTCTGCTGCAACATGGGGCTGATATTAACCTGCGTGGTCATGGGATTCTTACCCCATTATATGATGCAGCACATCATGGTGCCCCAGCAGACATTATCATCCAGCTGATTTCCCCTCACAACATCAACATACAGAATAAAGATGGTGAAACAGCGCTCCATGAAGCAGTGAGAAGAAAAAGATGGGAGCTGGTGCCAGTTCTACTGCAGTATGGGGCAGACCCCTCCATGTTAGACTCTCTCCAACCAGACCAGCCTTTGGTGTTTTCTCTCAAATCTCTATGCATTAGAACCATCAGGAGGCACATGCCTGTCAAGTCTGATGCAGCCTACGAGGGACTCGGACTTCCTGGGAAACTTGTATCTGAAGTGAAGCTGAGGCCTCAGGCGGAGGACATTGTGAAAAGAGGACGTTGTGAATAGGGAATGTTAAGAATATAGACAAAGAGGATGTTTGTAAATTACTGGGGCAACTACAAATACTGGGAAACTTGTAGTTGTCCAGGCAGGGGACATATAACTGAGATTACATTGTAAATAGAGAACATTGTGAATAGATCAGGTTGTGACAAGAGGCCTTTGAGAAGAGCGGACATTCAATCCTATATGTTTAGAACGCAAAGTAGGCCAAAAATACTTTTTTTGAATGGGAAACCTATTCTCATTTTTCGCTCATCTCGGCATAATGACATTATATACAATATACTAAACAAATCAAGACCTTTGACCCTGTTAGATTTTTTATGATTATCTTATGGAATTTGGTGTGGTAATCAGCATAATGTCTATAAATTTACATCGTCTGATGTTGTGTGTTGAGCATTGATTAACAGAAATTATCATTTTATTCCTATGTATCATAAGATATACTAATCTAACTTTATATTTTTCCCCAAAAAATTATGTTCACACTTTCGTCCCATGACAGTCATTTAAAGAATAAAATAAAGCCAGTAACAAAGACGTATTTCTCCATAGTGCAATAGGCACATCACAAACAAAAAGTAAGGTCTTCAAGCCCTTTGATTTAGAATAAATAACAATGCCTTCGACAAATGCTAAAAGTATGTTGTAGAGAATTTTCTTTCTGTATTTCATTTTTGATATTGTTTGCTAATTATACAAACACATGAAATATGATATAGAAATTGCAAATATCTTTAAAAAAATGATTATTTATATGGCCTTTTCCACCATCAATGAAGATTTTCGTACTTGATCCATTCATTCTTTGTGCATGATCAGCAAGACAAAGCTCAACTAGTTGACACCAGTCTACATTTCTTTTTAGTTTACTGCATTTCTTTATGGTCAACAGATGCTGTGTAAAGGAAGGTTATTACATTAGAGTAGCTTAATATAAAATGTTATTTAGCACAAGGATTGTATATACATGTATCACGCATTAATGATGTGGATACATACAAATCAACAATGTTAGACTTAAAATGATGATATGATTATGAAGAAGTAACCGTTTACAGGATAACATGGAGAATTGTGGTGAGGATTGTAATCTTTTACATCACGCTATTAGTCATGGTGCCCCAGCAGACATTTTTATCAAGCTAATATCTCCTCACATCATCAACAGTTACGACGCATATGGAGACACAGCGCTCCATGAGGTAGTGTATCAGAAAAGATGGGATCTGGTGCCAGTTCTACTGCAGTATGGGGCTGCTGTCAACCTGGGTGATCACTGGAATCACCCCCACTATGTTACGCTATACTTCTGGATGCCCCAGCAGACATCATCACCCAGCTGGTTTCTGCTGACAGTATTAACATGCAGGATAAATGTGGAAACAGTGTTCCACTGGGCAGTGAATCAGGTAAATCATGTAAGGTGAAAGCTGGTGCCAGTTCTACTGCACTGCGGGGCTGATGTCAATCTTTGCAATGCATATAATCGAACCCCATTACATCATGCTGTATATCATGGTGCCAATGCAAATATCATCATCCAGCTGATTTCTCCTCACAACATCATCATGCAGAACGAAGGTGGAAACACAGTGCTCCACTTAGCAGTGAATAACAATAGATGGGATCTGGTGCACATTCTACTGTGGGGCTGATATCAACCTGCATGGTCACGGAATTCTTACGCCATTACATGATGCTGCACGTCATGGTGCCCCAATATATATCATCACCCATCTGATCTCTCCTCACAACATCAACATGAAAGATGCAAATGGTTACACAGTGCTCCATGAAGCAGTGAGAGGGAAAAGATGGGATCTTGTGCCAGTTCTACTGCAGCATGGGGCTGACCCCTCCATGTTAGAATCTCTTCAACCAGAAAAGCCTTTGGTGTGTTCTCTACAAGCTCTCTGCATCTCGACCATCAGACGTCACATGCCTGTCAAGTCTGATGCAGCCTACGAGGGACTCGGACTTCGCTGGAAACGTGAATCCAAAGTGAAGCTGAGGCCTCAGGCGGAGGACATTGTGAAAAAGATCATGTTGTGAGTAGGGAATATTAAGAAACAGATATTGTGAGTAAGAGACATGGAGATATGAGGACAATGTGAGAAGAGAATGCTGTCTGTAAATTTCTGGGTAATTTGTAGTTGCTCAGTCTGAGAAAATATTGTAATATTTTTTGATTAAAGTTCTACAATGTAAATAGATAACATTGTGATAGAGCAGTTTGTGACAAGAGGACTTTGTGACGAGAGGACATTGTGATAACTGGAAGCTGTGAGGTGTATATTCTTATCAGTAACGTAAACAATTTTTGTGCAGTGTAATGTTATTTTTTGTACTTTGATGAATTATTACTTTTTTCCACTCATGATGATATTAAGTTCAGTTCTTAACTAAGGTTATGTATTAGAAATAAAACTGTTGCGGTACATCAAATTTTTAGACGTTTTACACTAAAAATATTTCCATTAACATTAATAATAGCAGCCCATACGTTTTGGAAAGCATACGGTAAAATTGTACTGTAACTGACTAGCATAGGCATTAAACAAAAATGTTATAAAATTATAACTGGATGTCATTTTACAATATCAAAGCAACACAAAGGCCATAACAAAGTATATAAGTCATTGTTTTTAGAAATAATTACCAATGCCTTTACCAATTGCTTTAAGTATATAATGGTTTAGAGACACTTTCTCCCCATTTCATGTTTTACATTTTAGCTGTGTAAACAACCGCAAGTCAAATATGTAGATCCACAATACATTAAAACCTACAATAGGCTGAGTGAGATCAATTTGTTATGGCCCTATCAGCAAATATATTATCAATGGATCAGCCATACTGCTTGATCCGGTAATCCATCCTCAAGGTAAAGTCCACGATTGGCAAAAGTTCACCTTTGCATTTTGTTTACTGCATTTCGTTATCATCAACAAATACAGTGTAATAGAAGGTTATTACATTGGTCAAATTAATAAAATAATTGTATTTTCCAAGAGGTTGAGTTGTGTATAGGGACGTATTACACAGTAATGAAGTGGGTACATCAAAACAGCCAAAGTTTGATTTGAAATGAGGATATGATCAGGAAATAACCATTTTTATAATAACATGGAGCAGATTGTAATGGAATTGGATTCAGCTATTAAGAATAAACTATGGGCAATAGTATCTGATCTATTGGATCATCATATAGAATCGATTCAGAAATGTTTGTCTGAAAATTGTACTCATTTACATCAAGCTATTGTCAACCGTGCCCCAGCAGACATCATCACCCAGCTGATTTCTCCTCATAACATCAACATGCAAGCTATAAATGGTAACACAGCGCTCCATGAGGCAGTGAGGGAGAAAATATGGGGTCTGGTGCCAGTTCTACTGCAGCACGGGGCTGATGTCAACCTGAGTGACAGTTGGAGTAAAACCCCATTACATTGGGCTGTGGCTTGCCGTGATGCCCCAACAGACATCATCACCCAACTGATTTCTCCTCACAACATCAACATGCAGGATAAAGTTGGTAAAACGGCGCTCCACGAGGCAGTGAAAAAGAATAGATGGGAGCCGGTGCCAGTTCTACTGCAGCATGGGGCTGATATCAACACGAGTGATCATTTGAGTCTAACCCCATTGCATTGGGCTGCACTGCTTGATGCCCCAACAGACATGATCACCCAAATGATTTCTCTTCACAACATCAACATGAAGGATAACGATGGTAAAACAGTGCTCTATCAGGCAGTGAGAAAGAAGAGATGGGAGCTGGTGCCAGTTCTACAGCGACACGGAGCTGATGTCAACCTGTGTGATCGTTGGAAAAATGAAACCCCGTTACATTTGGCTGTAGATCATGAGGCTCCAGCAGACATCATCACCCAGCTGATCTCTCTTCACAACATCAACATGAAAGATTCAAATGGTTACACAGCGCTCCATAAGGCAATGAGGTGGAAAAGATGGGAGCTGATGCCAGTTCTACTGCAGCACGGGGCTGATGTCAACCAAAGTGATCGTTTGAGTAAATCCCCATTACATTGGGCTGCTTGTCGTGATGCACCAGCAGACATGATCACCCAGCTGATTTCTCCTCACAACATAAACATGCAGGATAAAGCTGGTAACAAAGCGCTCCATGAGGCAGTGAAAAAGAAAAGATGGGAGCTAGTGCCAGTTCTGCTGCAGCACGGGGCTGACCCCTCCTTGCTTGAGTCTCCACAACCAGACCAGCTTTTGGTGGTTTCCCTCCAAGCTCTGTGCATTGCAACCATCAGGAGCCATATGCCTGTCAAGTCTGACGAGGCCTATGAGAGACTCGGACTTCCTGTGGACCTTGTGTCAGATGTGAAGCTGAGGCCTCAGGCAGAGGACATTGTGAAAAGAGGCAGTGCTGTAGGTGTTGTAAGTAGACATTGATGAGAAAAGATGATATTGTGAGACAGAAACTAAGACGGAAACGTGAAAAGAGTTCATTCCTTGGAAACTTGTTATGTTGACGATGGTGGATGACATTGTGAATAGTGAACATTGTGAATAGAAGAAAATGTAGACATAAACTGTAAAGAGGATATCTATAATGAATAGAGTTCGTTGGTGTACATAATTTAAAGTCTTTTCACTACAGTATGATGTATAGTTTAACGTTTTGTACCTAGTTATTTTTTCATCATTTTTATTTTTAATCTTTAATTTTTTTCTTGTCATGAAAAGTTGTGTAGCTCTGAACAACACATATGTAATTGAAATTCAACTTTAGAAAATGTTTGTTAACAATTTAACATTATAAGAATGCAATTAAATCAGTTACAAGAGTTTACAGAATATATATAAGTACAGTCTAAGCTATATGAATAGGACATTTAAGAGTTATCATGTGTTTGGGTACAATATGGGTTATGTGTAGGGAACGACGAGTTCACACAGCAAAGCCTCCCCCATTTGAAAAACACACATTGGTTGCATACTTGCCACCACCGTCAATAGTGCAATGTCAGATGTTACATTGCATGTTGCCTCTAACATTCTAATTTAGCTTTTAACAGTTAGATTTTATGGTTCATTATGGATGGAAAGTCATACTATCAGAACAACAATGATTTTGCCACTTTCTCTTACCTATGAGATCCCAATTTGGATCTATGACCTTTGACCTGACCATCGCCCTATGACCTTCAAACCAACTTTCCTCTGATCTTCAAACTCCTGACCCTGCCCTCTCACCTTCGACCTTTCGACCCTGCCCGCTCACCTTCGACCTCCTGCAGCCTTGCGAGTGAGGCGATGTCGACCTTCTCTCCGTTGACGACCACGTCCTGCATACAGCCCACGTAGCCATGGAAACCGAGCGCTGGCGCCCACAGCTCCGGTGCTGGCTGCGCGCTGCTGCTGTTGTTGTTGAAAGAGAAAAAGCAATTTCTTAAGAAAAATACTTTGATAAATTCAAAAGAAATATTACAGCAAGGTTACATGTTTAAGAGAAAGTCATGACATGTCAATGTGCAATAAATAAATAGTTTATCCTTCTTACAACTGGACATATTGTACAAAATTTATTTCTTATTTGAACACCTTTCTTGTCTTAGACACATCCTCAGCAAACAACAACCTTATAATAGAATGAATTGATACTACCATGTACAAGTACACGAATGTTTAAAATACAATAAAATTGCTTTATAGTCAGCATAAAATGTAAAAGATACATTATGTATTATATCAGATTACAAAATAGGGCATACACAGCAGCCCTGTGCCAGCTGAATTTTGCTCGGCCAGCTGGTTTCAAACGTTCAGGGCCCAATTGGTAGGCTACTTTTTCCTCAATATATATACACAATAATGGGTAGGCTACTTTTTATAGTTGGCGGCCCTGTGGTGAGTGTGCCAATTTTCATGAGCTACATACCGTGACACTGCAAATGTCAAAACAATGGTAAAAACTTGACCCTGACGTACAAACCCACTGAGGCTGCATATTTGTTTATCATATTAATTACTGAAGATCTACTGTGTCAGTATAGTAAACACATTTTTGACGTTTGTAAAACTTGCCTGGTGCTGTCCCCGTGGTGGTGGTCCCAGCCTCCAATGTAGAGCGGGGCGCCTGTAAGGTCAAGGTGATGCTGGGGGTCACTGCCGGGGTCATCGCCAGGGTCAGCCTCAAAACGGTGCACCTACAACAACATAAGTCATAAGTAATTTCTTTCATTTTTAAAAAATCCAATAAAATACATATGATATACACATTAAATACAAAATAATATAAGGATTATTGCCAAAACATGAATACATTAAAAACTTATAAAGACTTTCATTCCATTTAAGATTAATTCTAATAGAAAAATAGAAAAAAATGCTTGAGCCTGTAGGTTTGACTAGCACAGGTGAGCTATTAAAAATTCTTCTTTTAAAAGCAAAAATATTCAAAGCAAAAATTTCGGATAGTGAACATATGTTGTTTGAATCTAAAGAGTTGATACTGGCAAGTTATTATTCCGCCAATTTCTATAGAGAGAATAGTTTGTCGGTCATTGTATAGTTGTTTGGATCTAGAGACTAGATACTGGCAAGTTACTATGAATCAGGATTTGTCAGTAACTACAATTGTTTGCTTATATCTAATCGATACTGGCAAGTTACCATGCAGCTAGATTCTATAGAGAGAATAGAGTTTGTCAGTCATTGTATTTGTTTGTTAGTCATTGTATAATTGTTTGGATCGTGTTAGTGGATATTGGCAAGTTGTCAATAGAGAAAACAGTTTGTCAGCCACTGTCTACTGATTTGGATCTAGTGAGTGGATACTGGCCATTTACCATTCCCCCAATTTCTATAGAGAAACTAGTTTATCAGTCACTCATTACGTTTGGATCTAGCGAGTGGATACTGGTTCATTGGAGAAAGCAGAACTTGTCGGTCACTGCATAGTGCTTTGGACCTAGTGAGTGGATACTGGCAAGTTACAATGCATCCAGATTCTATAGAAAACATGGATGTAAGACATTGTATAGTTATTTGAATCTAGTGAGTGGATACTGGCAAGTTACCATTCCCCCAAGTTTTATAGAAAATATAGTGTTCGTCAGACGTTGTATAGTCGTTTGGCTGTTCCTAACCGATACTGTCAAGTTACCATACATTCATATTTTATCAAGAGAATGGTGTTAGTCATTTGCTATGTATATTTTTGGACCTAACTTCTGATACTGGCAAGTTAACATGCTTCTTGATTCTAAAGAGAAAATGTTTGTCAAGAACTGTAGTTGTTTGTTATCTTCTTTGTATATTTCTGTCAACTGCTCAATATTCCAAAAACTAAAATGTACATAAATATATTTATTTAATAGATTTCAAAGCAATAGCTTCCTGTTCACAAATAAATAAATATTACAGTATGTAGTTGTTTGGATCTAAAATGGAAAAAAAACAGAGAGATGATATTAATTTTATGTTTTAAAATATCTGAGGAAGGAGTTAAAACAGATAGAATGAAACTGGAGTGCAGAGTAAATTAGTGCACTCCTATTAACAAGACTGAGGACAAATTTAAATATTACCAAATACTACAAATATGTAATCCAAATTACAGTGAAATTGGCAATCCCTTGGCAAGGATGACCAGTAATGAGGCAGTGTTTATTGGTCCGCAGCCCGTAAATTGGAGTCCAAATTTTTAAGAAAAAGCGCCTTGCAAAATATTTATGAATGCGAAATGTATCAATGAGGTACACTGAGCACCCTCACTTACAGGTCACTGACCATCGACACTGACCACCAACTAATCTCTCCATCCACACTGACCACTGACTCACCTCTCCGTCCACGCTGACTGTGCCTGCAGTACCATTGACATACAGCGACACTTTATGTCTCAGTCCATCAGTCACAACCCGCTGACCAACCCGAACTTTGACCCTCGAACTCGCCCCGGCGCCAAGGTGAAGGATGAGGTAGAGCAGTCCATCTAGCACCTGCAGCAAGAGATAAGGAGATCTAACACCACACAGCTTCAATCACGAGGCAAAGATAACTAACTAAGTAACTAACTGAGTAACTAACTAACTAAGTAACTAACTAACTAACTAACTAACTAACTAACTAACTAACTAACTAACTAACTAACTCACTAACTAACTCACTCACTCACTCACTCACTATTTGAATATTTAACTAACAATGTCACTAATGAACTAACTGACCTCTAAAGCCAGCATGTGTGTGGACGTGGCCCCTCGGCTGTACATCAACAGTGCGTTGGGCTCATTGCTGCGGATCTGGAAGGACAGGGAGCTGGGCGCATCGTGGTCCGTCCATGGCTTGTCCCATGTGATGTACGCCTGCCACAGCAACAAAAACAAGCTTTTACCCATCAAGTATCTAATGACAGCAGCATATCTGCTGCTTTAAATAATGTCTAAATGGTCAAAAATACAACACTTTGATGGCTGTATGAAGATTAGACATCGGCAATATGAACTGCAATTAATTTGAGTGTGTGCGTGTGTATGCTCAAGTGTGAGCCGGTGCATGTGTGACTGTAAGCTCGTGCATGTGCACTTGTTCGTGTGAGCGGGTACATGTGCTAGCGTGCGTGAGTGTATGCATCTATGAGCTCTGACCTGCTTTCCTATAGTGTTGTGCGTGTATGCGTGCATGTGTTTCGTCCTGTAGTGCTGTGCATGCATCCATGCATGTGTTTTGACCTTACAATAAGATCACTTTTCACGGCCCCAAACCTTCATGAAGCTACCAAAACGAACCTCTGTATAGAGACCACCTCTCTATTGAGACCGCCCCTAGCACTGGTCCCAAAGGTAGTCCTAATAGAGAGGTTCTACTGTATGTGCGTGCGTGCGCGCGCTGACCTGCGGTGCTGTGAAGGTGACGGGCTGCGCGGTGGTGACGTCGTGACACGCGGCGAAGCGCACGTCTCCGCGCACCGTGATGAAGGGGTGGGCGGCGTGGGCGAGGCGCAGCACGTCCAGCCGGATACTGTCAGCCTCGTACACAACCTACAACACGGGGGCTCGTCCGGGATCGCTGATAATGTGATGAAAGGGATTTACACAATTGAATAATGGCTGCCTGGTACACCACCTGTATTGTAATATTTGGCTTGGCTGAGATTCATGACAATGTGATGTGGAATGTGTAAATATGCTGATAATGTCATGAATGGCATTGGATAGACAAAACGCATCCGGATGGGTACTTCCGGATTCATACACCGCCAGCATTGTAACATTTAGGGACTTGACTGGGATTGCTGATAATGTGATGAAAGGCGTGTGATTTACACAATCGAACACTGTCAGCCTCATAGACCACCTGTAACATTTGGGGGCTTATCCTGGATTGATGAGAATGTTATGTGGAATGTGAAATATATATGCTGATAATGTGATGCATGGTATTTACACAATCGGGTACTGCAAGCCTTTTCAGTATACAAATTCACGTACTGTGGAAATATGCACTGACTGAAATTTCCAGGGAGACACTGTTTTATATATGTTTTACATGGGATTTATACAATTGCACAATGGCTGCCTCGTACCCCACCTGTAATATTTGGGGACTTGACCGGGATTACTGATATTGTGATGAATGGCATAGGATAGACCCAGATGCGAACTGTCGGCTTTATATATGACATACATTGAGGAGAAACGCAGATTAGATTTACACATTCATGGACAGAAATATTCTATGGACTATTTTTCTTATTACATGACATTAACTTTAAAGATTTATATATTGACACTTTCATCATACTTGGTCATCAATGCCTCACCTCTATTACACACCCATGATGCTTGTCCTTTATCCTTGCGCTTTCGATAGTGTCTCCTATATTGATCAAATGATGACACCTAGGGTCATCACTGTGCACGGGGAAGTCCACCCCACCCCCTTGTAGGGTCAGCACATTGTCCCATATGGCCAGAAGACTGTGTCTGTCTACACGTACACAATGACGACCCATTTTCTCATCATTGTGATTAAGATATAAGGCACTATCAAAAGGACATCATCATTGCAATCATGATAGGAGACACTATTCCAAGCTCAAAGTAATAATTTGAACTTAATCATCTCATTTAAGAGTTGTCTATAAGACCCCGAACGAATGAGTTTCCATCACACACTACAGCAAAGTAACTCCCTTTTAGACAGCTGCGGTCCATCCATCATACACTACACCATCGTACCTCTCTGAGACAGCCGCGAAGTTGTCTATAAGATACTGAATGAATGAGTTTCCATCATACAGTACACCACTGTACCTCTCTGAGAGTGAGACAGCATCGGTCCATCCATCACACCCTAACCACCCTACCTCTCTAAGACAGCCGCGGAAGTTGTCGGCGGTCTTGGAGCCGCGGAGCAGCGCGGGGTTGGGGGCGCCGCCCACGTACAGGAGCTCGCTGGACAGCAGCGCGAAGCTGCCGGCCACGGAGCCCGTCCGCCGGAACTCGTCGTCCAGCTCGATCGACACCTGCAGCACGGGGACGTTGTGGTTATCGGGCAATAAGGGATGTGCTAATGGCTCTATAGATAGACAGCTGTTATAGGAGATTTATCACACATTCTATATTTAGATTATATTTAGATAGACCTCTGCAATGACTTTTTACACAGTGACGTGTAACTTGATGGGTTACCATGCTGGACATCTGCAATATAAGACATGTACACAATGGTTCTATAGATAGATAGACAGCTGTATAGAAAGATAGCTGTTATAGGAGATTTATCACACATTCTATGGATAGACATCGGCAATGATTGCTTACAAAGTGACGTATGATTTCATGAGTGATCGTGCAATAGGAGACATACTAATAGTTCTATAGATAGATAGGTTTATCACACATTAGCCAGGCGTATGGTCGGTTACAGCACTTTCTATACATAGACACCTGCAATGGGAGCCTTGTTACATATTGACGTGTAATTTCATAGGTTATCATGCTGGACATCAGCAAATAAAATATAGACAATAATGGCTCTATAGATAGATAGACATCTGTATAGATAGACAGGAAGAAAGGCAGGCACAGGAGACCTTGGAGGAGCACGATTGCTGAAGACTTGAAGGCATGGAAATTAAGCATTGAGATGGCAAATGATATAGACATATGTTGAGAAACATTAGGAGCAGCCATAAGCTGGTCCAACACCCTTCAAGCGTAAGATAAAGACTTAAAACACGTGATATATGATACGATGTAAATTTGTGTTATCACAGCTTGATGTAAACATATCCTCCAAATACTCATCGTCAGGAATTCCATCTGTGTCTCAAACAACATACATACATTCAACATTGAATGAAGGGTATGATTTTTTCATTCTTACTTTATTTTATTCAGTGTTAAATTCTCAGTTCTCTCTAGTTGCTTTTATTGTTTGGGCGCATTTATTCAAGTCCAACTATGCAGGTCTAATCCGTCACTCCAACTATGATCTGTATGTAACGATAAAAATGGACATGAGCTTTTATATTGTAAAGTTTTCAAAATAATGCAGTATAGATTTTATATGAATGATTAACATTGGAATTTCAAAGGTCTAGATTTTGGGATGGGCTTTTACTTGTAGGTGTGCCCTTACATGGATAATGTTGGGATGGCCTTTACATGTAAGTGGGCCCTTTTATGTGCAATGTTTGGGTGGGTCTTTACATGTAGACGGGGTATTCCATGTTACTGTTCGAAAATTTGAAAACATTATGAAAGCTTGTCGAAAAGACCAACTAGATCAAAAGTGCTCAGAGAGCACAGCATCGCTAGATCAACATTGACCTAAGGGCAATAAAGATGCTTGCTCTGCAATCAAAGCAGAAAAAAGTCGTACTTGATGCGTGACTCATCCTACATCTATGTTATTGGCTTTGGATTGCAGGAGCTTTCTAAACATGGCTAAAGTAAATATCTATTGCCCATGAGTCAACATTAATATGGTAATGCTGTGCTCTCTGAGCACGTTTATTCCAATATAACCACTATGCCAATTCGATGGTCATGTTTCGCACAGTATTGAAACTATAGTGGAAAAATAGAAAAAAAATAAAATACAATGGCCATCTGAAAGGTAAACTCTAATTGGCAAAGTGCCAAAATTGAATACAGTTAATGTCCAGTAGACATGTATGCATTGTACAAAGTTTGAATGCTTTCTCATAAGCATCGACAAAATTATTGCAGAAAATGTTGAAAATGGAAAGCACACTTTAATTGGCAAAGTGCCCAAAATAGAATCACTTTGGTGTTGCGTCATACCAAATAGTTGTGTAAAGTTTGAACAAAATCAGGTGAAGCGTAAAAGCTCTAGCTTGTCCGGAGACAAACATACATAGATACATATACATAGTTACAAACAAACGAAAACACAAGGCTTTCGCTTCAGCTGCTGAAGCGACACAATAAATGAGTATTTGAATATCTATAATATGTGAGAATATCAATATGTAAAATTCACATATATGCCAGTATTCAGTACATGGGGCACTGCATTACATAAAATGAACAAAGTTTGAGATGTTTAACAAATACATGCTGCATAGCATTGCATGATAAAGGACCGATGACTAACCCACAGCAAGGGTGCATTGGCCTTCTCGCTTCATTCTACCCGCACGTTCCGCATGGTGAAGCTCATACTGGGCATAAGTCTACCTTTCACACCTTAAGTTTACCGTACTAACAAATACATGCTGCATAGCATTACAAGGTAAAGGACTAACTAGGTCAAAAGTGCTCAGAGAGCACAGCGTCGTCTAGAGCAACATTGACCCATGGGCAATAAAGATGTTTGTTTTGCAATCAAAGCAGAAAAAAGTCTTTCTTGATGCGTGACTCATCCTACACCTATATTATTGGCATTGATTGAAGGCGCTTTCTAAACATGTCTAAAGCAAATATCTATTGCCCATTAGTCGACATTAATATGGTAACGCTGTACTCTCTAAGCACTTTTATTCCAATATAACCACTATCCCAATTCGATGGTCATGTTTCGCACAGTATTGAAACTATAGTGGAAAATAGAATAAAAATAATGAAAATGGCCCTGTGAAAGGTAAATTTTAATTGGCCAAAGTGCCAAAATGAAAAGACGGTTAATGTTCAGTAGGCATGTAAGCATTGTACAAAGTTTGAATGCTTTCTCACAAGCATCAACAAAACTATTGCAGAAAATGTTGAAAATGGACCAAAATGGCACTATGGAAAGCACACTTTAATTGGTAACGTGCCTAAAATTGAATCACTTCGGTGTCGCGTCATACCAAATAGTTGTGTAAAAGTTAGAACGAAATCGGGCAAAGTCATAAAAGCTCTAGCTTGTCCGGAGAGACAAACATACATACATAGATACATACATACATAGATAGTTACAAAAACATTGACCCAAACACAAAAGGCTTTTTTGAAAAAAGCTGGTGAAGCGAAATGATTAACACACAGCAAGTGTATTTGGCCTTCTCGCTTCATTCTACCCGCATGTTCCGCATCGTAAAGTGCATACTTGGCATAGCTCTATATTTAATTTAAGTTTACTGTGCATGTGTTAATGCATTCACTAGGAAGTGATTTTGTTTGTGATTGGCCTCTGACGTTTTCCCCAGTTGGATACATACAAGTTAATAATGTTCACATTGTAATGTTTGGAGTATGTAAATATAGAATGGCTCACAAAATGTTACTTGAATGAAGGATATGGATATTTTTGTGACTTAAATGAAAGATATCAATATTCAATTAGCAATTGTAATGACATGGAGAATATAAGCTTTTGACAACCAACAGCGGAAAAAGCATATGATCTATTTGATCATCATGGGGAATTGTTTCAGCAAAGTCACTCTTTTATGATCTTCAACTAAAAATCTTTTACGTTTAGGATTTTTCATGATGGGGGCACGATTGTCATTACATGAGGCTGTACGTCAAGGTGCCCGAGCGGACACCATCACTAAGAAGATTTCTCCTCACAACATCAACATGCAGAAGGCAGGACATGGTAACAGATGGTAACACAGTGCTCCATTTGGCAGTGAGAAAGAAAAGATGGGAGCTGGTGCCAGTTCTACTGCAGCATGGGGCTGATGTCAACCTGTGTGAGGAATCATGGGAATAAAACCCCATTACATTGGGCTGCATGGTATGGTGCTCCAGCAGACATCATCACCCAGCTGGTTTCTCCTCACAACATCAACATGCAGGATGAAGATGGTAACACAGCGCTCCATGAGGCAGTGAGAGGGAAAAGATGGGAGCTGGTGCCAGTTCTACTGCAGCATGGGGCTGATATCAACCTGGTTAATTCTGGGAAACGAACCCCATTACATTGCGCAGCATATCATGGTGCCCCAGCAGACATCATCACCCAGCTGATTTCTCCTCTCAACATCAACATGCAGGATACAAATGGTAATACACCACTCCATTGGGCATTGGTTCAGACAGTATGGAAGGATGACCCAGTGAAAACAACATGGCACCTAGTACCCATTCTACTGCAGCACAGGGCTGATGTCAACCTGGAGAATCATACGAAGCGAATCCCACTACATTGTGCTGCATGGTATGGTGCCCCAACAGACATCATCACCAAGCTGATTTCTCCTCACAACATCAACATGCAGAATGAATATGGTAAAACAGCGCTCCATGTGGCAGTGAGAGAAAAGATGGGAGCAGGTGCCAGTTCTACTGCAGTATGGGGCTGACCCCTCCATGTTAAACTCTCCCCAACCAGACCAGCCTTTGGTGCTTTCCCTCAAAGCTCTGTGCCTCGCGACCATCAGGAGCCACATGCCTGTCAAGTCTGATGCAGCCTTCAAGGGACTCGGACTTCCTGGGAAACTTGTATCTGAAGTGAAGCTGAGGCCTCAGGCAGAGGACATTGTAAAAAAGAGGTATACAATCTGGTAAACAGAGCAAATTGTGATAAGACAGTAAACCGAGGACATTGAGAACAGAGAGCATAATGACTGAGCAAGAGACTTGCATAAAGGACGCTGTGAACAGAGGACGTTTTGACTTGAAGAAGCAAGTTGTGGACAAAGAAGACTTTTATGACTGGAACATTATGTAACGCTATAATGTAATGCTTATTAACATTAGGTGAATAAATATCACCAAGTTAAAGGGTCAATGGCGGGCATCAGCTACTTAAGGGGACGCTTTTACCTTAGATGTTCAATTACTAGTTTGTTACAAGCCTGTCACTGCTGCTGCCTGGTGTCACATTCACACACTACAGTAGTCGTCATCAAACTTGTACTGAATTGTGTAAAAAGTTGTTTTCAAATATGCAAAATCCTAACCATAAACTTAATTGTCTTCCAATTAAACTTGATACATGTACTTATAGCAAACTATGCAACCCAAAAACTATATGAAATTCCACGTTGTGTCACTGTCACTTCTGTCTAGTACTGAAACACCCACTTTCAATAATGTTAGAAATAATCTCTAAAACACTTTTCCCAAAAATAAACTATTATCAGTTATTATCATATATTTTTCGCAATGTTGAGAGATCAAGGTTTCACTGTACTTGGAGAGCAGACTGCAAAAAGCAAACCAACACATTTACACTACCCACTTTCCAACTAAAATATACACGGTACCGACTAGAATTCGGACACTTTAAAAGTACGACAAGAAACCCAATAAAAGAAGTGAGAATATCAATAGCTACAAAACTGACACATACAAATATCTGAGTACACCGGGCATTGCACTATATAAACTGAACAGAATTTGCTATACTAAACCAATACTTGCTCTATAGCACTACATGGTAAAATATCAAGATATAACCCCAGCAAGCGTATTTGGCCTCCTCCATTCATTCTACCTGCATGTTCCGCATGGTAAAGTTTACCTTAAGTTTACTGTGTTAAAAGATACATGCTGCATGTTGTGACCGGGCTACTATACATGGTAAAGGATCAAGAAATAAGTCTATTTCTGCTTCTCGCTTCATTCTACCTGCACGTTCCGCATGGTAAAGCTCATACTTGGCATAAACCTATATTCAATTTAAGTTTACTGGGTTAATTTTCATTCACTATGAAGCTGTTTTGTTTGTCATTGGCCTCTGACGTTTTCCCCAGTTGGATACATAGAAGTTAATAATGTTCACAGTGTAATGTTTGGAGTATGTAAATATAGAATGGTTAACAAAATGTAACTTGACTGAAAGATATGAATATTTTGTGTCACTTAGATGAAAGATATCAATATTCAATTAGCAATTATAATAACATGGAGAACATCAGCTTTTGACACCCAACAACGGAAAAAGCATATGCTCTATTGGGGAATTGTTTCAGCAAATTCACTCTATTATGATCTTCAACTATACAATCTTTTACGTTTAGGATTTTCATGATGGGGTGTTGGTTGTCATTACATGGGGATGTATGTCGTGGTGCCTCAGTGGACACCATCACTAAGAAGATTTCTCCTCGAAACATCAACATGCAGGAAAGATTTGGTGACACAGCGCTCCATGAGGCAGTGAGAGGGAAAAGATGGGAGCTGGTGCCAGTTCTCCTGCAGCACGGGGCTGATGTCAACTTGGCGAATAGGTGGATTAAAAGAACCCCATTACATGATGCTGCATATCATGATGCTCCAACAGACATCACCACCCAACTGATTTCTCCTTACAACATCAACATGCAGGATATGGATGGTAGAACAGCGCTCAATGTGGCAGTGAGGTTTAAAAGATGGGAGCAGGTGCCAGTTCTACTGCAGTATGGGGCTGATCCCTCCATGTTAGACTCTCCACAGCCAGACCAGCCTTTGGTGCTTTCTCTCAAAGCTCTGTGCATCGCGACCATCAGGAGTCACATGCCTGTCAAGTCTGATGCAACCTTCGAGGGACTCGGACTTCCTGGGAAACTTGTATCTGAAGTGAAGCTGAGGCCTCAGGCGGAGGACATTGTGAAAAGAGGTATACAATCTGGTAAACAGAGCACATTGTGATAAGAGAATCGAGGACATTGGGAACAGAGGGAATAATGACTGAGCAAGAGACTCTCTTAGAGGACGTTGTGAACAGAGGACGTTTTGACTTGAAGAAGCAAGTTGTGGACAAAGAAGACTTTTATGACTGGAACATTATGTAACGCTATAATGTAATGCTTATTAACATTAGGTGAATAAATAACACCAAGTTAAAGGGTCAATGCCGGGCACCAGCTACCAGAGGGGACGCTTTTACCTTAGATGTTCAATTACTAGTTTGGTTACAAGCCTGTCACTGCTGCCGACTGGTGTCACATTCACACACTACAGTAGTCATGCTCAAACTTGTACTGAATTGTTTAAAAAGTTGTTTTCAAATATGCAAAATCCTAACCATAAACTTAATTGTCTTCCAATTAAACTTGATACATGTAACTATGCAACTCAAAAACTATGTGAAATTCCACGTTGTGTCACTGTTATTTTTGTCCAGTACTGTAATTCAATGATGTTAGAAATAACACCTAAAACACTTCTCCAATATTATCACAGATGTAACCTCTATAACAAGACCACTTCTATAACATTAGATTTAAACTCTATAGCAAGAACACTTCTCCAATATAATCACGGATATAACCTCTATAGCAAGACCACTTCTACAACATACTCAACATATGTTGTTGTTCTAACGACTACCGTACCCTGTATATGTTGTATTTGCATTCACATTCTATGTGATATATTGAACTGTAAGATTGCAAAAATAAACTATTATCAGTTATTATCATATATTTTTCGCAATGTTGAGAGATCAAGATTTCACTGTACTTGGAGAGTAGACTGCAAAAAGCAAACCCACATCTACATTGCCCACTTCCCAACTTAATTTTATTTTTTTTTTTTTTTTAAAACTTTTCCCAACTTAAATATACATGGTACTGACTAGAATTCGGACACTTTAAAAGTACGACAAGAAACCCATTAAAATAAATGAGAATATCAATAGCTACAAAACTGACGTATCCGAATATTTGAGTATACAATGTAAAAAAACAGAATTTGGCATACTAAACCAATACATGCTAGATAGCAATACATGGTAAAAGATCAAGATATAACCCCAGCAAGCGTATTTGGCCTCCTCCATTCATTCTACATGCATGTTCTGCATGGTAAAGCACACACATGACGCTACCTTTATCTTGTTAGCAAATACATTCATAACACTACATGGTAAAGGACTAATGACTAACCCACAGCAAGTGTATTTGGCCTTTTCGCTTCAATTTACCTGCATGTTCCGCATGGTGAAACGCAGACTTGGCATAAGTCTACCTTCACATTAAGTTTACTGTGTTAAATTCCATTTACTATGAAGCTGTTTTGTTTGTCATTGGCCTTTAATGTTTTCCTGTTGGATACATACAAGTCTATAACATCACATTGTAATGTTTGGAGTATGTAAATATAGAATGGCTCACAAAATGTAACTTGAATGAAGGATATGGATATTTTTTGTGACTTAAATGAAAGATATCAATATTCAATTAGCAATTGTAGTAACATGGAGAATATCAGCTGTTGACAACCAACAACAGAAAAAGCATATGCTCTATTGGATCATCATGGGGAATTGTTTCAGCAAATTCACTCTTTTATGATCTTCAAATATAACATCTTTTACATTTAGAAATTTTCATGATGGGGGCACGATTGTCATTACATGAGGCTGTATGTCAAGGTGCCCCAGCGGACACCATCACTAAGCTGATTTCTCCACACAACATCAACATGCAGGATAAATATGGTGACACAGCGCTCCATGGGGCAGTGAGAAAGCAAAGATGGGAGCTGGTGCCAGTTCTACTGCAGCACGGGGCTGATGTCAACCTTTGTCATTGTATGAAGCAAACTCCATTACATTGGGCTGCACTGATTGGTGCCCCAACAGACATCATCAGCCAGCTGATTTCTCCTCACAACATCAACATGCAGGATGAAAATAATTACACAGCTTTCCAGTATGCAGTAAACGGGAAAAGATGGGGGCTGTTGCCAGTTCTACTTCAGCACGGGGCTGAAGCTAAGAACATGCAGAATGAAGATGGTGATACAGTGCTCCATGAGGCAGTGAAAGGGGAAAGATGGGAGCTGGTGCGAGTTCTACTGCAACACGGCGGTGATGTCAACGTGAGTAATCATTGGCAACAAACTCCACTACATTTGGCTGTGGACGTCCAGGAACAAACATATTATGCGGTGGCTGATGGTGCCCCAGCAGACATCGTCACCCAGCTGATTTCTCCTCACAACATCAACATACAGGATGAACATGGTGAAACAGCGCTCCTTGCAGCAGCGAGAACGGAAAGCTGGGATCTGGTGCCAGTTCTACTGCAGCACGGGGCTGATATCAACCTGTGTGATCGCTGGAATCGAACCCCATTACATTCGGCTGCACGTTATGGTGCCCCAATAAATATAATCACCCAGCTGATTTCTCCTCACAACATCAACATACAGGCTAGGGGTGGTAAAACAGCGCTCCATGAGGCAGTGAGATTGAAAAGATGGGATCTGGTGCCAGTTCTAATACAACACGGGGCCGACCCCTCCATGTTAGACTCTCCCCAACCAGACCAGCCTTTGGTGCTTACCCTCAAAGCTCTGTGCATCGAGACCATCAGGAGCCACATGCCTGTCAAGTCTGATGCAGCCTACGAAGGACTCGGACTTCCTGGGAAACTTGTAGCTGAAGTGAAGCTGAGGCCTCAGGCAGATGGCATTGTGGAAAGAGGACGCTGTGAACAGGGGACGTCGTGATAAGACAGTGAATTGAGGACATTGTGAGGGAATAATGATTGAGTAAGACACTTCCATAGAGGATGTTGTGAATAGATGATGCAAGTTGTCATTGTCATCTCAATAGAGAAGTGGTCTCTAGACAGAGGTTCATTTTGGTAGCTTTATGAGGGGTTGGGACTGTAAAAAGTGGCCTTATTATTAATATGGTCTCAATAGAGAGGTGGTCTTAATTGGAGTTTATACTGTATAATATTATTGTGAATCTACCTACTGCCACAAATGTGCAATCAGGGTTGAAGACTCACACTTGGTCTGTCTGTGAAACAAAGAACTCCGACAATGTTACCGAGCACGCAGCTTTATATTTCTAATCCTTTAGAATAAATACCTCCTGCCCATTGACAGCCGGTCCATGAATCTTGATAATACAGACCTTTAAACACAAAAAAAGAAAACATTAAACCATGAGAGAACAAGTTCTCCCGTCCACGAGTTTGACTGATGTGCGGGCCGGCCGCTGCAGCCACCTCGCGGCAAGTTGTCACACTAGTTGGGCCAATCAGATGGCAGGAAAACACTCAGGGTCAAAAACAGGCCACAAACCCGCAGCGTGCTAAGTGATGGGATAGTATGCACTCACACAGCAGTAAATGATAATGCAGGAGGGTTGGGAGGGTGGTTTGTGTAAAGAAGATGTCTTAATTGGTGGTTGGTTTGACAGTAATATCTGCATAGTGTTATAACACATAGTGTAGTCTGCAGTGTTATAGAACATTGCTTGTATACGGGTGGTCTGTGTATAGACGAGGTCTTAATTGGTCTTTATTGTTATAAGGCTTGTAAATGTAGATGCATGTGGGTTTCTGTCTTCAGCTTATACAATAGAAGCTCTGTAATAGACCACACAAGTGTTGTAAATGTAAATGCGCCAATCTGCATGTATCAAAAGAGTTTGTGCATTAGACTGTATTCAAGTGGTCTGAATGAAGAGGTGGTCTCTTTGTGGTAGTTTGCGACCATGAAAAGTGATCTTATTATAAAGGTGGTCTCCGTATAGACGAGGACTTAATTGGTGGTTTGACAGTAATATCGGAATGTTTATGCATGAGGTGTCCTCTCTTCAGCTTATACAATAGCGCATGTTTATCAAGACCACACAAGTGTTGTAAATGTAAATACGTGACTGTTTGGAAGCATGAAATATGATCTTATTGCATAGCTAGGTGGTCTCTGTATAGAGGTGTCTAGTTGGCCGTTTGTTTCCATTGTTATAAATGAAGATGCATGAGGTGTTCTGTGTGAGTTGGTCAATTACAGAACCAACATGTTAAGATCACACGGGGGGGGGGCTGGGGTTGTTATAAGGATGTAGGGGATGAGAACTTAATAACAAGTGGCAGATGGGAGAGACGTGGAGCATAGACTCTTGGCTCTATCAATGTGTCATCCCCACGGGTATAATAGTAGTCTAGTGTGCTTCCGTGGCCGAGTGGATAGGGCGTTGGACTCGTGACCAGAAGGTCGTGGGTTCGATTCCCGTTCGGGTCTGATGGAGGGTGTTGAGCAAACTCACCTCTGACAGGTTGCACACTGCTCCGTGGTATCTACACGTTAAATAGGTACAGATTAGGCGAGTGAACGCTAATGTGAGTGATTAGCACGTCTGCGCTACGGTAGTAAATAGGGATTCATCATATTATGTTTTCCGATGTGATGTAAGATATAACAATCTAACTCTATGAGAAATTTGAAAACAACAGACATACTTCAGATTACTTTTTAATCTACTTCCACCATTTCGACCCAAGAGGGTTCTCTTCAGGAGAAGTATCTACAAATTAAAGCTTATTCAAGTTCACCCTAAACGTATGCATATAAAACGCAGCATTAAGAGCGACCGAATCTCCAGTAATTGCATAGAAACTACAGAAAGAAGCTGTAAACCAAGAGAGACCATCAGTCATTATCAAACAACTTTCATATAAACCACTTAGCACAGATTAAAAGGACGCAAAACACTGGTGAATACAAACAACCTCATCAAAAGTCGCATCATTCGTTGCCCTTTGTATTTCCCATCTTTATTATGCGTCTCCATAAATATATCATCTCCCTGTGAAATTGGACCACAACCCGCGAGTATTGTTATTCATGGTGTCGGCTGTCAACCCTTTGGCTGACTGAAGCTGTACATTGGCCCTGTCTACTCGGCCACGGAGGTTTGATTGATTGACTTTATTTATTATAGTGACAAGTATTTTACATTTTCAAATTCGTAAATAGCTATATAGTGAAATACCCAGCCCTTCTGGACTTATTTGTCACCTTATTATCAATACATAAATGTGACACCAAACAAATATGAAAACAATGAAGTATAAGTGATATGAAATAAATAGTACATCTATAATAATAGAATACACTTGATAAGAAATAAAGAATTATGTATAAATTGAACATAGCATGTAATACAACATAATATAATTAAAGAATTATGTATAGATTCTAGACATGATATGAAATTAGACATAGTATTAATAGAAGGTAAAAGCTTTAGAGACATGCACAGGTGAATTCCATGTCATATCCACCTTCTATGCAATATAAATAGTATTTGCTGGGGCATTTGAACATAAACAGTTTTATCTGTGTGCACTGTTCCATTTCTTCATAATTAATCATTCCTCTCAACTGGGTTCATGAAATGTACCCCAAAATCATGTTTGTAAACATTCTTGACATCTAACACCCTTAATCAAATATTTCTGACCAGCTGATTTTGGCTGTCAGCAGACGTGTGATGGAGGCTGCAATTTCATGCAGTGCTCTTTTTTCCGGGGAGATATGGAATAAAGGGTTAAACGCGTACTCTTTCCCCTCTGATCATTTATAATGAGAAAAGCTCATAAAGTTTTATGCCGGTCTTAATATTCAGCACCGAATTTCATTTTATCTTGCTACAGTTGATCCTCTTTATCAGGACTACCCAGGGTGACTGACTGCATGCTGTCTCAATAGAAAGGCGATCTCTTTGTGTTGGCCTCTTTTCAAAGGTAGTATGAATTGTCGGGACATTATCTCATCCTTGAGGTGGTCTCAATAGAGAGGTGGTCGTAATTCAAGACGTCACTGCAAGTGTTTCCGAGTGCAGAAAATACCCGTTATGAATTACTGTCTCCTTTTTATGAGAAATAAACTTGCATGAGGAGGGCCAAGTCCGGCACCCTAACAAGTGCCTGTGGCCCCCTGGGGAGTGCGGAGCATTGTTGTCGACCTAATAAATAACCAGAGAGTGAGTTGGTGCAACAACATTACACAGCGTTTATACCGAGTCAAGAAATCTCATTAATCATTTGTTGTCTCATTTCTTTTTTATGGGCCTTTTTTCACACTTTCCACCTTTTTCTTAAGATTCCATTTCGTTGAAATCATATCTCTAATTTTTGGTCTGTTTGGTCTTTTCCAACATGTTTTGCCCACGTCAAACATCATTGAAATGTCATATCCTTATTTTTTCTTATTTTTTTCCACATCTTTTCTTTTTTTCAACCGTTTCACCACATTCCACATCCCATTCAGTTATAGTAATTACCGACATCATTGTTTTGTTCGGCCTTTTTAGGGGTCTTGTGGGTTTTGAC
Source organism: Streblospio benedicti (assembly GCA_019095985.1). Taxonomy (NCBI): domain Eukaryota; kingdom Metazoa; phylum Annelida; class Polychaeta; order Spionida; family Spionidae; genus Streblospio; species Streblospio benedicti. The sequence continues at coordinate 49,216,005 of CM032662.1, forward strand.
AGCAGACATGCCAAACAACCCACGGAAATCAAATATTTTGGTGTGAATTTCCTTATAATCTCCCCGCCCCCAAACACACACAACAGCATTGCCCTTTGTTATTGCTACAAAGCGAGGAGTCCCATCCCCATCATAAGTAGTTTACCCGCCCAGTAACAGGCTGTAGATTGAATAAGGCCAGAGTCTATCAGGTTTAGTGCAAACCAGATAATATCATAGGCAGGCTCTGGGGGCCAGAATACTTCGTTGTCATGGGTTCTTTGGCCTGTTAGCTATTGAAATCCCTCACATCCTCTCCGCCTTTCCAAAAACATGGTCTGCCAGACATTTCAACTGCTGCATTAAGGATGATGTACATTTTGTCACGCTCTGCAAAAGTGGAACGGTGTTCTCCTTTTTTACCCCCCTCCCCCCACCCCCCCAAAAAAATGGAAATATCAGATGTGTGACATAATCGAAAAACATCTACACAGTGTTTTGTGTTTCGCGACATCATTTATTCAAAAATTACGTTTGTATGCATATATAATGATATTTAATGTACACTGTGTCTTTATGTAAAGTGGAATTTTTAAAACAATAATCCATCCATAATTTTACTCAAATAACCTTGGTTTAATAGCAATATTGAAAAAAAATGTGAACGCGAAAAAATCTTGGATCCATAAAATAGTGGAATATCAGAAACTTGACCGACCCCCCCCCCCCCCCCTCCCCCTTAGTGGAGCGTGACAAAATGTACATCATCCCTTACCTGGGCATCTTACAATGCCATTGCAGCATGTCAATCAGGCCCCATAACTCCTCAGTTTACCACACCCAGTAAGAATGCTGCAGATTGAATAAGACCAGAGGCTATCAGCGTAAACCCAGTAATATGGTGTCTGCAATACGCTTTCTTGTAACGTAATTGCATCTGCTATATTATTGGGATTCTTGTAATGTCATTGTTGTCAACATGGCACAGCTAGACCCTATAATAACCCATAGAGAGGGACAGGAGATCACTATGGAAGGTGGTCTCTTTATGGAGGTTATATGGTCTGCGTTCTTGTAATGTCATTGTGTTAATGGGCTAAATCCAACATGGCAACACAGCTAGATCCGACAAACCTTACATTGCATCCTTCACACCGTGGCCGAGTGGATAGGAGTTGGTCTCTACAGGGCTCTTTATGGAGGAGGTTTGTTTTTTCATGATGATGTTGGCTGTGAGGAAATTACAAACAATCTCATTGTTGATGTGAAACCACCCGGGTACTGACCTCAAGTGGTCACAATAGAGGAGGTCTCTTATGTGTGGAGGCTTGGAACTATATGACAAATGGTTTTATTATACAGGTTACATGTTACGGAGGTTTGGAGCTATAACATGTGTTCTTGCCATAGAGGTGGTCGTTTTGTAGAGATGCTCTTTCCTGATGGAGGTGGTCTTCTTCTATATGTGTATCTGTTGCGGAGGTTTGGAGCAATAAAAATAGTCTTATCCTAGAAGTGGTGTCTTTATGGATTTAATATCGCAGGAGGAACTGATCACTGGGGATAAAGCATTGTTCATCCCACCTCTACAAAAACCAGCCACTCCTTAAAAACACACCACCTCTCTATTAGGACCACCTTCTCATTCTATACAGAGCCAGAGTATCTATAATGGTAGACCACTTCTGTAACATGATCACATAATACCCTCTATAATTAGACAGAAAATAGCAATTACTGCGGGTGAGGCGGCACTAACAGCATTCGTCCCTTCTGCTTAATCACAGATGCTCCCTCAAATTCACACCACCTCTATATAGGGACCACTTGTAGACATTGACCACCTCTATTCTCTACAGTAAAACCATGTCTAAAACCAGCCACTTTCTACAGCAAACCTTCTAAAAAGACCACATTCTACAAAATGAACACTATAAAAATGAACCATGTTTTTCGCCCTATACATTCATAAAGAACCTCCATAAACAGACCACTTTTTATTGAGACCACTTGAGGTAGCAAGACAGAGCTAGAACAGGTTTAATGTGCCTGATTGAAGCTCAACATGAAAGATCATCTCTATAGAGACTACACCTACAATAAAGAGACCACCTTTGTAATAAGACAACCGCTGTAATAAAACCACCTCTATATTAAAAAAAAAACTTCAAAGAGACCACCACCACTGTCTATAAACAGGCCGATTCTCCACTGAGGCTGCGGTGTTAATTGAGCAAAACTAACAGCATTTTTCGCGCCTCATTCAATCAGAGCATGCCGGGAATGCGCCTGTCCAATTACAGCTACAGGCAGCAGTGGGGAAAGTGTCCATGATAGTGAGACCGCATTCAATGAGACAGGTTCAATAACAATGTACAGCAGAACCTCTCAATTAAGACCACCTTTAGTCTGGCTTCAAGTGGTTGCAATAGAGAGATGGTCTGTGTGGGGTCCGCGGTGTCGCCGTGAGGAGGTTTCTCTGTGTTGAGCCACTTGTTAATGTCATTAATTAGGACCAATCCGTGCACAAGTGGAGAAGTGATGGCTGGAGGGTTGTCTATTGTGTTGGGACGTGCACAAAATTAGCTTCAGACATGTGCTATAGATTAGTAGTAATCTATGTGTAGCGTCCATTAAGTATAAATAAGTAAAATTAGATGCGAAATGATTTGATGCACCATTAAAACAATATAATGTGCTTCCGTGGCCAAGTGGTTAGGGAGTTGGACTCGTGACCAGAAGGTCGTGGGTTCGATTTCCAGTCGGGTCTGTTGGTGCGTGTTGAGCAAACTCATCCCTAAAAGCAGTTGCACACTGCTCTGAGGCACCTACACGTTAATTAGGTACATGTCATTGGGTTGAAAGAGTGAGTGACTGACTGTATGAGTGATTAGCATTATGCGCTGAATGTGCTGCCGATGCAAGCATATGAGAAATGATCAATTGCTGATCATTAAGTGGGCCAATGACCTGGTGTAAATTGTAAAGTCGTGATATCAAAACTTGGATCAAGACTATAAACCAGACATTTACATTTACATTTATGGCTGTCTGCGCTTTGATGGTGTTTTGTCTATTTTGTTACAAAATGTAGAAAATGAACCTCACATATATGTATGTGCTGCTGTTTTCTAGCAGATCCAAGTTTTTGAAAAAGTGCTGGGGGCAAAGAAAAGATGCTCTCAGGGGTTTCATATGAGCGATTGATAATGGCTAACGAAGTCAAGCCCATGAAAAAGGACTTTGCCGGCACTGGACACCCACTCATACGCACAGTCTCTATGAGTTTTTGGCAGTAGAGTGGCAGTACTGCCGCTTGTGCAGTGAGGTAGGAAGTAAACTTGATCTGAATTCAACATGACAGTGCATGAAAAAAGTGGCCACTAACACAGTACATCAGGGCGGATGAGTTATGCTGCGCTCACCAAGTGTCATGTGTGATTTAACAGACATGTTAGAGCACTGACCTACAAATTGCAACATGTTGGTGGAGACGACATGTTAAAAGATGCTGTAAAATCGTTGGAGTCAAGTTTAGAGTTAAGCGTTTCTTTTACGGTATGTTGGAGTCAAATTTAGAATTTTCTTTAACAGAAGAGCCTCGAAGTATTATCCGCGTAAATTATAATAAGACAATTTTTGCTGTGTTATCACTAGCACTGTATGAGGTATGAATATGGTAATGCAGTGATGAGGCCATATATAAAGTACTGAATTATGAGGTGTTATTTGTTATGTAGGTGCCCTGTATCACATATTTTAATAATTGCACAAGAAAGTTGGGTATTTCTACTGATGTTTTATTCACAAACGGAAATTATTTGGAACTATGTTCTGGGAATAAAAATATCATATTAATGTGGTGATTCGGCAGGTCAAATGTGAACTAGTCATAGCAAAACAAGGGGTGACCACGTGTTTGGCTTGTTTACATAATAATTCCCTGGCCAAAGTTCATGAATTCATAGTGGACGAAAGAAAGGACACTGAACTACTAGTATTTGGCATTCGTATATTTTTCCTGCACATCCTGAATATTTGAGAGGGTACTCGTAGGCAAGGCATTTGTTAATAGAACAATGGAAAGGCTTTTTGTGTGTTGTAACCATTAGGACCACGAGAGTTCAGTATCATAGATGGTCTTGAAAGACATTTTACTGTATATTTTGTTTTGCAATAGAGGGGTAGTCTCTTTATGAGATCCTAGGACTGTGAAAGATTGTCCTATTATAGAGCTTTATGTAGTTTTGCAACAGCAAAAATGGTCTTATTATAGAAGTGGTCTATTGATGGAGGTCCATTATGGATGTTAGGGACCATGTAATAATAGATGGTCCTATTATAGAGGTGTTTTAGTTATTGAGGTTTGGTACAGCGACAAATTGTCTTAGTATAGACATGTCCTCTTTATGAAGGTACAAGTGGTCTTTTTTAAGAGTTTTGGACCATGATGAATGTGCTTATTAAACAGGCTATCTTAATTGGTTTGTGTTTTGTAATGAATGAAATATAGAGGTCTCACTGCACTGCCTGTAGAAGCGCCGTTTGTCAGACTTGATGCTGACAGACAGAGTCAAACATGAAGAGGATCATCCGTCTCCTCCTGAATTTAATCAATTTTCTTTAGCAATTGGTTCCGTGGCTCCTGCATGGGGTCAGAAAATAGCTTTTTTGTCACCGTGGCTCATTTTAAGACATGTTGACAAGTTCTAACTCATTATGATAAAAAGAAACCATAAATAGCTATCCCCCCTATACATACACGCACGCACGCACGCACGCACGCACGCACGCACGCACGCACGCACACACATGCACACAGATACACTGTTTGAAATAGCTTGCCGAACCGAAATTCGTGAATGAACGTTATTTTGAATCGTGATGTGGTTCTAAACACTCAATAATCAAACATCATAGCAATTTTGACATAATGTAACATATTTGACAACAACATGAACATAGACAGTCTATATATCTTCAATAGAAATTGGATATCAAATGAATAACCAATGAAACCAGGATATCTAAGTCTATGAATAGAATTCGGATGTCTTTTAGACTGAACAAGTGTAGATTATGAGATACTGAATGTGACTAGAAAACGCAAAATTACGAAGCATCGAACCATATGCTTCTGAAAATCGTTTTGTTTTTTAACTTTCGGATTATTGGAAATTTCGGATGAAGGATATTCGGATACGAGAGGTTGTCCTGTAATCAAAGTTGAATGCTTCATGATCGGAAAAGCATTCTTCATTATTTTAATCACTTGAGTCAGCAGACACGGCAGAAAACGGCCGTCTCCCTGTGTCAGTTTTAGCCCACTGAGGGCCTTGATGTATTGGACCAGTAACTGTTGCAGACATTCATCAGTGAGGCACAATCTCCTGGTGCATTGATACTCTACATTCATGGTCAGGATCTATACACTTGCTGGATATTTGTTAATCATTCAACATTTCCGTGACTATATTAGCAAGCACTTCATAAACACCGATTCATCATCATGGGGAAGTCTCGCCAAGAGGCTATTACAATACACAGATTCAGTCAACAGTTGGCTAAATGCTGTTATGAAATGTTTCATTAAGGTCTGTCATGGGACTCTAGTAAAAAAGTTGATTTATGGTAAAAAATATGAACAAATAGAGAGTAAGATTAATATATCTTGTATCTTGTATGAAAAAAAAATAAAATGATTCCTCACCCACATCGAAGTAATACCGTAAATCAACAAACGAAATCAGACAGTTTAAATATATAGAGATTTCGTGGATCACTATACAAATTCACAAAAAAGTAAATAAAAAGTCTAATCTGGTCAACGGTTTGGAGTTAAGTTTAAATACACTAAGAAACAAAAATAGGTGTCCTTAAACACAATGCAATCGGAAATTCTGAGTGACATCACAGACCTTAACTAGGACACCTCACTAAAGATGTGGACACTGCTCACAACTCCCTGTTAGTCCTTCATTATTAAGAGACCAGTGCAGTAAACTTGATGTCTGCTCTTTTGCTGACATTTACTGACATTGATGTCGGATTAACCTGAATATAGTGAGTGTGAATCGAGACATTCATTGTGGTAAATTTGGGTGTATTTTAGGCCTTTTTCTAGACAACAATATTTTGCATCAAGCCGACTTTTGCCCAAGGGTCTATAGTGAGTTTTCACTGTACTGACATGTCAGTCCATCCCATTAAAACCTGTTTCAGAACAAATTCTTCCCCAGTCATATATTATTCACAGAGGCTCTCACCAAGTTTAGTTTTTCTCTAAAAGCCCCAGTCAGAAAGTCTTGAATGTTCATCATGAACATGTTTTGTTATTTTCGTTTTAATCTGTGTCTGAAGACTCAATTTTGGAATTTAGAATTTGAAGAATAAATGAATTTATTAATTCTTTAAAGATGTGTCCAACCGTTCAACACAAGTGTTGTCGACGGGGAAATACAAAGTTTTTATTCTTCTATCTAAAATGTATCCTAAAAACAATGACTAAGCATAAAATATGATATCAAGACTAAAATATACAATAACTCAGATATCTAAACGAGTTGTAGGATGACTTTCAGTTTTATATTTCTAATAATGAATTACTATTCCAAAATCAAACGAATTGCAACAACAATATTGTCTTGGGCAGTAGGAGATGAGAAAAGATGATTTTACGTTTTAAAAACACATCTCTGACTAGACAATGTGCCATTACAAAACCACTGCTGATTCAGCTTCAGGATTCAGTGAATGTCCTCAACAACAGAAGACTGAACAGTGGAAAAACTGACAAATTGAAACTTTTCTCATGCATTACTCTATAACAATGTAAGTAAACTATGGAGTAAACAACGGAAATCCCCTACAATGGAAAGATTTGTGACTGCACATTGAGGACATTCACTACAGTTTGACCCCAGCTTAAAAAAAATGATGCTCAGAAAAAGGCAGATGTGGCCGGGCCATCCATCTTCTACAAAGCAGCAAAAACACAGCAAAAAACGTGGTGAAAAGAAAATTGCTGCCGACGTTACAAGAGCGATGATATACCCATTTATCTCTGGATCCCACAATACTCTGATATGAATGTAAAATGCTATAAATTGGGGAACAGTGGTTATTATGAAGGTTGAAAAGGTGTATATTGCATTGGGTTGAAATTCGTTTTGATAGAAACTTTTTAATATTCTTAATTTGGACTATTTATTCGATATTTTATAGTAAGAAACAAAAACAATATATACAGGATTTCTTTGGTCACAAAAGGCTTTTTAACCAGAAGACGTTCATACTCCAAATTATGTATGTTCAATCAGGACAATTTGGTGGTTGTTTATGTCTACATTTCAAACCAAATGAATTATTTCTTATGATTAAAAAAAAAATAAACATTTTAGAAATGTACATGCTGCTTACAGCGCCATGTTTTTTAAACGTACGTAATACGTTAAACGTTTGTGGGAGTCAAACGTACGTTGCACGTCACAGTACAATCACCTTGGAGGGGGGCATGTTTGGGGTGAGGTGGTGGTGGTTGGGGGGTGAGGGGTTATGGTTGGCTGTGAGGAAATGAGGTGAAAGGGGGGGGGGGGGCATTTAATCTGCTCCAGATCTAATCAGTTGCAACCCGAGTGGCAGCAAGAAGGCGGTGGTGATGTACTTAGTCTGCTCTGGACCTGTTTAGATGGGGATGGGGTAGAGAGGGTAGGGGGATTATTTAATCTGTTCCGCACGTGTTTACCAGGGTAGCTGGGGGGGGGGGGTATTAGAGGGATCAATCATTGCCAGGAAGGAAGGAAGGTGATGGAGGTGTTTTTCGTCTGTCCCTAACCTGTATATGAAGGGCGCTATGTGTGAGGGATGGGGGACAGAGGGAAGGATGGGGAGGGAGGAGGATTTTATGTCTTACGGATCTCATCAGTTTTAACCCGAGCACCGGTACCCTTTTCGATATTGAGAAGTTGGAGCAAAATAAAACAGAGATTTATGCTTAATAAGATTAAGATTACAAGTAAGATAACTTTATTTCAGATGTATAACATGCATCCATATAAAACATAATTGTATATAAACATATGTAGATAGACGGTATATTAAATACTGTTACGAATACTGTTATTGGACAGATTGATTAAATACAAACAACTTTCTAGTCCAACTATTACAACAATCAGAGGCAAAAGTAATACAAGTAAAAAAGCAGAAACTACCTACAAAGTTCTATGTAACTCTACAACAAGTCATGCATAAACAGAGAGTTGACTTACGTGGCAGATTCCTCTGGCCATGGTCAGCTACAAACAGAAAACACAGCGTTAGTGATTGGCAGTAATTGTTAGTGATTATCAGTGATTGTTGGTGATTGTTAGTGATTTTCAGTGATTTTCAGTGATTTGTTTAGTAATTGTCAGTGATCATTTAGTGATTATCAGTGATTATAACCAACAAACACATGCGTATTTGACAACATCCCTGTACATGGGAATTTTTAGTTTTCCTTCCAACAATCTGATAAAAGTTATGTTCACCAAATGCTTAATCTATTTTAAAAAGATAACTGCATTATTTGTAGATTACAAGTAACCAGAATATTTTTGTTTTCTCACTCCTTTTATTAGAAACCATCTAAAATATGACACTAAGAAAACACAAGATTTGGCAAAATGTCTGATTGCTTCCAGCTTTCTCACTTAAACTTCTCTTATCTAGTAGGCCGGCATAATCACTGGGTCACACTATAATATTCTTCTGTTACCTCCATCCACTGCTGGTACTAAAACTCCTATGTATTTGGTATACAGCGCTTGGTCTCATTTTGTTTCTTAATGTTCTCTTATCCTGTGTTAGTAGTGTTCACAATTGTTAAATTTTGAATTCTTATTTTTATTAACGTTTTCAAACCATGTAGGTTGCTTGTCAAAAACTAAAACAGAAATACAATTTAAAACAGTGCAAATACAGTACAAAGAATACATAATGGTTATCAAGATTAACATGGTATTATGAAGGTCAATTTTTAATCAGCAAGCTGGTTTGTGAATATGAGAATGGAATGCAGGTTGGCAGTGATCAAGCTTGGAGTTCATTGTAATGTTACTATTGCTATTGTATATTTCTATTCCTTCTGCTATTTGTCTCTCTAGTGGTGTTCTATATTTTCCTATTACTTCCATTCACTGCCTATTACTACTCACTAGCTTTAACAACTCCTTTTCAACTCCACCAAAAATCCAATGATTCTGTTTACCGTGGGAATTCATGGCCACCGAAATATCAATATACCATAACCATTCCTAGTGTAATAAAGCGTAAAGACGCGGCCACTAACTGCTCCCTTGGGGGGTGGGGGGTGGGGGTGGGGGTGGGGGCACAATGCATCAGGGATCGGAAACATTCATACTGTCAGGGAATCCGGGGAGGATTCCGTTGAAACGGCATCATAATGTAGTCAATACAGAACTTCTTATCAAGACCTCCTCTAGTAACAGATCACCTGTATAAAAACAACGATCTTATGGTCCCAAACCTTCATAAACATACCAAACCAACCTGCATATAGACTATAGAGATCACCTCTTTACAGAAGCCACTTGGGAACAGTCCCTGGCTGGTATAGAGAGGTTCTACTGTACAATATGGGAATAATTGTCAAATTTGGAGCATGATTAATGCAGCCTGTAAACCTTCCCCCCAGGGGCACAATACTACAGCCCTGTCCGACAGTCACTAATGCTAATCTCTGACACTTTACAGTTTGAGAAATGCTTGGGTCAAGAGATGATTGTGTCCTTAACCAAGAAGCTCCCCCAGGGGGTAGGGAGGTAACGATACTTGAGGGATCTTTATGAAATTCAAACCCTGTCTGACAGTCACAGATGTTCATACCCTACAGTACAGCAGGAAATAAGAAATATATGGGAAGGGCACCCTGAATATCAAAGGCTCACTCTAGTACTCAAAACTTGCTCGAGTCCTTGACATGTTCCCAATTACTCTGAATTAAGTCAAAATATGCATTAGGTACCATTGACGGGTCAAAAGTTTCCAAATTAGCATGAGTTTTGCGCTGATTGGCTGGTTTTCTAGGTTACACTTACTATGTGCCATGGCCTGATATACACCAGTTTTCTAATCGCTGTCTCAATGAAATATTTATGTAAAATCGTACTGGTGTCTCTAAATAGTTACAACAATTTTTACCTGCACGTGGTGCAGTCTCAATTAACCAAAGCTGTGTGATGCTACGGCGTGCAGAAAGAAATGATAAAGACTGATACTGTTTGTCTATTTTTCCCCAGCATGCAATTGTTTGTAGCCACCTGCTGGTTTTAGACAGGAACTACGATTAGAAAAGAAATGTATTAGAAAGAGTGGAGAAGGGGCTTGATTCTAAACAAATCTGTAAAGAGAGAATTTGGCATCAATAGTTGCAATCTCATGCTGATTCGGCATCCACTATGGCGAGTGTCTGACCCGAGCTTTACAGTTACTGTCTGGGGAGAAGTTTTCTGACAACATTTCCTCATGGGCAATAATTGGTGAGCTGGGATTATGATCAATCCATGAAGACGCCGCCGCTAACTGCTCTCTTGGGCCAACTCATACAGCGTTACAATCATATTTTATCTAAATGTACACTGCAACAATGTAAGTTGATGTTGAATATTATGATTTTTATGGACTTATCATATTTTACCAACAAGTAAAAGAAATCATACATTTTGTAATAAATATACCCCAAATATTTTTTGATTAGTTAATTTGTTTTACCATGTCATTGTCACATGTATACAAATTTAGTTTATTTTTCCTAATCTCTACACTATAAACATGCTGCGCCTGTCTTAGGCATTGCCTATTCATATTATTATTATAGAGGTGGTCTCTCTATGAGATTCATAAGACGCCAGTGCTGACAACATTTCCTCATAGTGAATAATGGGTGAGTTTGGATCATGACTAATCCGTAAAGAACCACCACTGTCCTGTAACTGCCCCCACGGGCCCCTGAGTCAGTGGTAGCCCCCCGCGGGCCAATGTATTGTGGCGAGACCATCGCCTAAACTAATCCCGCCATATCCCTCCGCAAATCCACGTGATCATTCTAGATCGATTGTGATTGCTGTCCTTCTATGGGTGGTTTTATATTAGAGGTGTCCTCATTATAGGTGTTCTCTTATTACAGAGGTAGTCACATTACCCAGTAATATAATACAATACGTGTTTTTTTCTAATCTTGAACTGTGATACGTCATATTTACAGATAACTCAAGCAAATATACTAAATAATACTAAATAATACTACTAAACCATTCTGATGACTCAAGATCACGCATTCTTAACTGCAACTTTACATTAATCATTCGAGTCTGAGTTACAAATTGCTGCTGTACAAGAAAAGCTCCTGTCCCATCAGACTGATCCCTGCACAGCCCTAAGCAAATCCAGAAGAACAATCCACTCTCATTAGTTTTCTCTTTATAGAGGTTGAAGGTCGTTCATGGTTGTGGCATTTTAAATGTGGTTTCACTATAAAGATTTTATTCTATTCCATTTTCATTATAAAGATGTTCTCATTATTCAAAAGGCATGCTCAGTGGCCGAACAAGTATGCTTGTAGAGAATCATAATGATGTGGTCTGTGCATTCTGAACGTTTCTTTCATTGAAACAGTTTGATAACGTATTGTAGAGAAATTTAAATATTATGCAATAAGAACCCGGCATATACCCAACAAAACACGTGAAGTCGCAAAATGTCAATGATTTTCGTCAGACGTAACTTGGACGATGCACGTAAGAATTTGCCCATGTTAAATGTGATGTCTGTCGTTAAAAATGCATGGTACGTCTGGCGAAAATCATTCGATTAAGCAACATCACGTGACCTTGTGTTTTAGTTGACGAGACTGCACGGTATTTTTAAAAGGTGAAATACTATAAGTAAGTATAAGTGATGATAAGTATTAAACGTACATGGAGGCTATAAATATTATTTTCATCACACATGCAATGGATAAGGCATCGTCTATTGATACTGGATTTTCCCACTCTCTACGAGAGGTCGACTTTCTTTTTGTTTAATTTTATTTGTGTGAATAATACTTTGTATAATTGTATTTCATAATTTTTTTTGATGGATGTGATGTATATTGGCTTTACTTTAATGTGAAATTAATATTTAATATTTTTTTTCTGAAGGATGCTTTTTCCAACTGACCGGGAGATTGATCACTACATGAGAACGTTATGATATAACTTATTTATTATAAAAACAAAAATCACTCACCCCTGGGATTTTCCAGAACTGAATGTTTTAGGCTCATCCCTTTAAGTGGTCTCATTATAGAGTCCCGCCGTACACCAATATCACCCCACCAATATCACCCCCCCACCTAATCCGAGTCTCATCCCACCACCTTCCACGTGCTCATCCCGGCAGCAAATGCCGCGATTGCGGCCCCCCACGGGAGGACGGCCGGATGAAGAAGCATCGGCGCCATCATTAACGGCCGCATTGATTGGTCAGACACTCTCTCACACAACCCTCTAAACACCACTTTTTGTGGCACATTCAAATTGATATTGGGCGTGATGTGTTTGTGTGGACAGACACTTTGCTTTTTTGGACACAACTCTCTAAACACCAAGTGGTTTGAATAGAGGTGGTCTTCAAATGGTTCATTTTGGTTCCATGAAGGTTTGGGTGTGATTAGTCTTACTGTAGAGGTGGTTTTTTGGAGAGGTGCTAATTGAAAATGGATTGGGTTGGACTGTAGGACCTTTCTATAGACCACTGGTCTGTTTATGATGGTTCATTTTGATCTCTATTTATGAAGGTTTGGGTGTTTGAAATGTTACTCTTACTGTAGAGGTGGTCATTTTCTCAGAGGCGCATTCAAATTGACATTGGGTGTGGTTGTTCTCGATCTGTTTTATAAAGACAACCCAAGGTTCAAGTGGTATATATAGAGAGGTCGTCTATTTATGTAGAATGTAGTGGTTTCTTTAGGAGATTGAGAAATGCTCTTATTATAGCGATGGTCTTTGTACAGAGATTAACTGTTTATGAAAGCTTGAGACCACCCAAAGTGGTCTTATTACAGAGGGACTCTCTTCATATGGAGGTGGACTTTATTGGAAGACAGTGATCTCTTTACATAGGCTTAGAAATCGTCTTATTACAGAGGTGGTCTTTTTCTCGCAGGTTGCACTGTAAACTCTATTAGATGGCGCAGTCCGTAATACTTTGTCACAATCAATTCCGCACCAGCAATAAACACGAGCTTCCCGCTTTTTGTGGCTCAGATTGATATTGGCTGTGGTGAGAACCTGCTATGTTGACCAGCTCTGTAAAACGACCACTTTTGTAATAAGATCTGTTTAACATTTGTGGTGGAGTGTGCTTCTTGCGTAACACCGGCATTTTTGCTGTGCCACTAATAAAGAGATCACCTTAAACCTCTGTAACGAAAACACCTCTCTATTGAGACCACTTTTTTTATTCATTTTTACATTCAAAATAATGTTACTGCATTCAGTAAAACCTCTTTACTGCCTGTATAAAAAGAACTCCTCCATAAAAGACCATTTTATTACAAGCATTCAAAAAGAAACAATCTCAATTCTTCATAAAGAGACCACCTCTCTATTGTGATTAGGCTCTCGGTGGTCTAGATACAGAGGTTCTACTGTAGTGTTCTTAATACTTTGTCATAAATCAAATGTTGTTGGGTTTGTGACGATGTGTTTATGGCAGAACAAAATGTGCTACAAAAATGTGGATGTTTAGATAAATACTCATAATAAAATATGTAACCGTATTTGTCATTTGTCATTTGCCAATTTGCTCTGTACATTTATTCTTAACGCATTTAAAATGGAGATTTTTGGACCTGTGGGCACTAGAGGCCTGATTAATGATTACATGTATTTACATATACATGTGATTGTCTCTATACACAACAATTCACAATTTCATTATTATATTTATAAAAGTATCAACCCTGCGCTTGTGTTGAGCTGTTACTGATTTTTAGGCCAAGCGAATGATGTAATTATTCTGGGTTTGTTTGAGAACAAAGTGTTTGCTAATATGTTTATGGGCGTCAAAAGTGTTCAACACACAATGCTTTATTCTGTTGATTACACAAGCTACCTTTGAACTGTGAGGTCATAAAGGTGCTCTCTTTTATAGGGGTGGTCAATATTGGGATTAATAAAGCAAAAGTTGGACTAGGTACACAGGATGACCATGTCTACAGATCACCTCTATAATAAATCACCTCTATAATTAGACCACTTCTATAACAAGATCAACTCCATAGCAAAACAACCATCGTAAAAAGTCGCCTCTATCATGAGAGTATAAACCATGACACATTTTGCCGGTAATTGCTTTTATTTGGGCGAGCAATCTGACCTCAGGCACAATAAGCCCACTGCTGTCTTCATTACAGGCTCCATGTTTCATGTAGACAGGTTCTACACACGACATTTTCCTCTTATGACCGTGGGTTGTATCATGATGCTGCTGCTGCTGCTGCTGCTGCTGCTGCTGCTGCTGCTGCTGCCGCCACCGCCGCCACCGCTGGTATGAATTTCACACTGCTGCCATCTTGAAACCAGAATACGTTTACTCACCAAAAGACAGCTCAAATGTATCCCGCGCAATACATTTAGATTTAGATTTCAATTCTTTTGCGATGTTTTACGGTAATGAGGACATTATGTCAGAAATTCGTCGATTCTTATGCTACCAGTATTTTTCCAATGTTCAGGTTTAATGCCTGCATACCGCACAGCGAGGTGATTCTGAATGACACTGAATATGAAGCCCCTCCACGACCTTCGCTTGTACAAGGAGTCAAGTGGATATACAATAAAGCTGTTCAAATGTATTGCCCTGAGCAGTTTTCTGAAGAAAGACCTTCTCAAACATCTTTTGTAAGATACATTAATAAATGTCCTCATATTCAACATATTAATATCCCCACTTCTATGACCTTCTCTCATACATCATAAAGCGACTAATTGAGAATGAATCTGTAGCGCCCCAGGCGATTTAGTGGATTTTCTCCGCGAATCCCTTACAAGGATGTGCTTCTGTCAGTGATTGTGACGTATGATACATGCAGCTATCAGAGTGTACTGCTGCCAGCCATGGCTGCCTCAAACTCTGATGGAGGTTTATGCGGAGAATCACTATAAATGGCCCTACATGGGGTCTGATGATAAGTGTTGTGTCCTTATATGTCCATACTGTAGAACCTCTCTATTAGGCCCACCTTTAGGACCAGTGTTAGGTGGTGAGTGAAAAGTGGATTTATTTATTATAGAATTGGTCTCAATAGAGAGGTGGTCTTAATTGGAGTTTGTACGGTATTTGAGATACATTTCCATGTCAACCTTTTTAACCCATGTACTGTTCTTTTATCAAAAGTTATCATTTAATCATGAGCCAGGTTCATAATGTATAATTCAGGTGAAAGTGGCTCAAAAATGACCGTGTCACCGTGTCAGTTTTCACCCGTGTACGGCCCTCTGTGAGGATCTGGTTTCTGTCCACTCTGGGATTGGTTACTGCTTAATGTTGTACGTGATACGGGCAACAGAGTCTCCACGCCTCAGGGTCAGGGCCATGGGAGCGTGCAGCCTCAGCAGAGTGGGTGTTACACGGGTTGGGTGGCATCACATGGACGCCTTAAAGGGCGTCGGTGCATCACATACACAGCGATGTACCGTCCTATATCATTGTCTGCTGCGGCCTCAGAACATCACTGTGTCTGCAGGTTTCTGTGTCATCTCTGGTTTAAGGCAGGGGGCACTATTGTGTATGCTGTTACATGTGGTTTTGTCATCACTATCAGGGCCGTAGCTACATATGAGGCAGGGGAGGCAACTGCCTCTCTGTTTGTTTGTTGTTTTTTTTTGTTGCTTTTTGTCAAACCGTGAATGAAACTTAGAGTTTACATATTTGTTTTTTTATGCTTAAAAATTATATAATTATGTCTCATAAATCAAACTCAATACAAATTTGAAACGCAGCTGTATCCATACTTGACAATTGTACTCTTTCATTTTTGACAGGAAAAGTTTGCCTTCTGAATCAATAATTGTGTGTTATTTTTGAGCTTCAGAAGCTATGAAAAATGGGCAAAAACAAGCATCTGGTAAATTAATTTGCTTTTGCTGTGACTTTGCAAGTGATATCCAAAATATTACATATTATTTTGAATTATATATAGAATGTACAATTACTCCGATAAATAATCATTTTTGTTGAAAAAGAATTTTTTGCAGCTGTTTAAAAGTAAAATATGAAAATATGTTTCTCATGCATCAAACAGCTCGTCTTTACTATATATATTACCATTAGACTTTGATCTTACCTTAGTAAGTGGAAATGATAAAAAGATGATAAAACATCACTGTGCAGATCCCATGTTTTGAACTAAATATGACAAGCTTATTGTTTCTGACCAATTATAATTCAAAATGTCATATTGCTGTGTGGGTGGCCAGTTTTCTACTATAAAGTGATAAATATATGTAAAAAAAAGATTGATTGATTGCGTCAGTGAATGATTACATGATGGATTAAGTGGGTGTGTGCTGGTTGGATTGGTGAATGAATGATTGCACATCCCTTTAATAATTTATAACATTTTTTTTTTTTTTTTTTAATTGCACAGGACAATTTAACTCATAAACTCAGCTCCATGATGTGAACATCCAGATGCTGTTTCAAGTCTTTGTGATGTAGATACGAATTCCCACAAACTCTGCACTGATAACGTCTCTCACCAGTATCCGTTTTCATATGAATGCTCAAACCCCGCTTCTGTTTAAAGGATTTATTGCAAACTGTGCGTTTACAATGATTCTCTTTAGAATGAGTTCCCATGTGTGCTTTTAAATAACTGTTGCGTGAAAATGTTTTCCGACATTCACTACACTTATATGGTTTCTCACCACTGTGCACACTCATGTGACTTTTGAGGTTTGAACTTGAGGTGAATGACTTTACACATAAAGTGCACTGATATGGTTTTTCACCAGTATGAACCCTCGTGTGTATATTTAGTTTGGCCTTCGTAAAGAATGCTTTCTGGCAGATGTCACACTTGTGGTGTTTCTCTCCACTATGCCTTTTTATATGGGCTATAAAAGTCGTTTGACATCTAAAACGTTTCCCACAAACAGAACATTCATATGGCGTTTCGCCAGTATGTATCCTCATATGTGCAGTCAAAGATTGTTTGTTCCTAAAAGCTCTCTGACAAACTGTACATACATGAGGTTTCCAGTCTGGATGAGTTTTCATGTGCTCATTATACAGACATTTTTTACCAAACGATTCGGCACAAAAGGTGCAGTGAAACAGTTTTTCTTTTGTGTGTGTTTTAAGATGATTTTCCAATGCTCTTTTTGTAGTGAGCGATTTCTCACAAACAATACACCTCTGACTATGTTTGACTTTCCTAATGTCACATGTTCGTATGTGCTTCTTCAGTTTCTCAACATCTGTAAACTGTTTTCGACAAATATTACACTTGAATAGTTCATCTCCAGTGTGAGTTTTTGTATGATTTACTAAGCTCACTGGATATTTGAAACATTTGCCACACTGACTACATTCATAAGGTTTCCGTGTGTTGCTTTGTGCCTTTTTCTGTGTCATCTTAGAGCTCTCTGTCTGTGATTTTGGTCTTTTCCATTCAATTTTCGTCCTAGTGTAGAAACCATGATCATGATTGTATGCTTCATAATTGAGAGTCTGAGTATCCATGATTGATTTTATGGTAACAATTATAGTTACTCTTAACGACACACTATCCTATCCACAGGTGAAGTTACATTTACCTTTCCTTAATGTTTCTGACTGACTGAATGAAATAGGTTCTTAATTTATCACATCTTAAACATAATCTAGCTCTTTTTCTAAATAATTTCTATTGTGTACTTTGCAAAAAACTATCAGCCTTATGATTTTATATGCAGTCGCAATTCTTTTATTTAATAAAATATCATATAATATGCTTTTCATTAGTGTTGTCTAAAGAACATGCGTTATATATATCATTAATATTATAAACATAACGCACCCATCGCGTACTTAGGTATCTTTATCACATATTTGAATAAGGCTTTTTAAACAAAAGACGTTCACACTCCAAGTTATGTAATTAGTACAATCAGGAAAACTTGGTGGTCGTTTTTATCTACATTTCAAACTAAATAAATATTTTTTATGATGAAAAAAGCAATAGAAAAGATTATTTTAGAAATATTTGTCATGCAGCTTACAGGGCCATGTTTGTTAAAGGTACGTAATACGTTAAACGTTTGTGTACCTCAAACTTACGTTGCACGTCACACGTACAGTGACAAAGCGGGAGCTGGGCAGGGTGCATCGTGGGTTTCACGGCTTTCCCATTCACACAGCCTTCAAAGTCCATGTTCATGGTATAATTATTTTCAATAAGCAATAAGCCCGAATAGATAAGGATGGGGAGGGTGGTGATGGAGGTGCATTTAATCTGTTCGTGACCTGTTTTGTGGAGGGTTGGTGGCAGAAAGGGTGTGTGTGTTCAGGTGAGGAAGGGGAATGGGCGGGGGGGGGGGGGCTGAATGGTGACAAGGAGGAAGGGAGGCGAAGGGAAGAGCATTTAATATGTTCCTTTTCTCCTCTGTTTCAACCCGAGGAAGGGGTGACGGAGATCCATTAAGTCTGCTCTCGACTTGTTTAGATGGTGGCGGGGCAGAAAGGGTTGGGGAGAAAAGGGGGGTGGTGGCGGCTGAAGGAAGGGGAGGTGAGGGTGGAACATTTAATCTGCTCCACGCGTGTTTACCAGGGGTAGCAGAAGCTGGGAGCGATATTAGAGGGATCAATCATTGCCATATACATGTAGTGTGTATATGGCTATGACTTATGCCGATGGGAGGAAGGTGATGAAGGTGTATTCTATCCGTCACAGACCTGTATTCTGACGGGAGCTGGTGTGAGGGATGTGGGACAGAGGGAAGGATGGGGAGGGAGGAGGATTTAATGTGTTCCGGATCTCTTCTTATTCAACCCGAGCAGCGCCGGGTAGACAGGTATATAATAAACTAATCTGTCAATGCAGTAAGTACCAGTGATGGGTGCAATACTGAGAATTTCAAGTATTGCAATATTGCAAAAGCCTCGCAATACTGTATTGCAAAACTTTTTTGTAAATGCAATAGAATATTGCAAAGTATTGCAATACATTTTCAAAGTATTGCAGTATTGAGCAATACTTTGCAATATTTTTGTAGAATTTTATATTATTTTTAAAATCATTAAACATGTTAAATCTGGATTATTCTACCTTCTGAAAAGAAGTATATGAAATTTTCAAAAAATTGCTTCAAAAGTTCTACTAAGATAAATAATTATTCGTTCATGTTACTTTTTGAAAAATAAAATCTACTTCAATGTATAAGATGATGAAAATCCTCATGCTGAGAAAAACATTGAATCACTCCTATATTACATAATCCAATATTACATAATCCAATGACTCTGCGTATAAAATGAAAATCTATGGGAGGAAATGTTAGTGTCCATGTAATGGGCATAGAAGAAAGACATATTTGGTGAGTGCATATATATGGTTCTTTACAGCATTTTATATTCAAGCACCCTTGTCCTGACGACACTTGCCCACGTCCTGACAGCACAACCACCCATCCTGAAAGCCCCCTGACAGCATCCACATAAACACAACAACCAAGATCATGCTAAGGCGTCATTCATTAAAAGACAGTTTTTTGACTATGCAAACATGGCAGGGTGACCATCATCTGTAATAGCCAGTGAAAGTCAAACACATTGTGATTTTTCACCTAACATTGGCGATAGGTATTCTTATTTAGAGAGTACAAACTACAAATACATATATAATGTAACAACATTAACTGCACAGCAAATATAAGTATCAAGTATGATTCATTGCTGGAGGTTTTCAGAACCATATAACAATAGTCGATGATGAAAAGAAAGTCAAAACACCAACCGCCCAAAAATAAAAGCCACTCTGCGATGTCCGCATTCTTACACCACCCACCCACTTCCTGATAGTACCTGCCAACACCCCCATTTCCAGACCACTAATAAACAACAAATGAATATTACATAGTTCGGGTCTTCACCACTGGTCTACACCATCCACTCCCACCCTCCGTCCTGATAGCACCACCCCTGTCCTAAAAAAGCTCAGCGCCAAATCTGACACCGATCACCAAGTCCTGATAGCATGCTTCCCATCCTGACAGTACCCATGACTTGATAGCACACACCAGTACCCACAAACACATTGGCATAGCCCAGATACATACACATTTACACAATACACATATATAGTCCTTTAAATACTTAGGTTCTGTCCATTACGTCCAACCATAATAATAATAATAATAAATTACATTAATCCTGCAAGCATTCATACTCCCGATTACTATAGCTTGACTACAGGAACGGTCACTCCATGTACATGTGTGTAAAATTAGGTCTCAGCCAAGTCATTTTATTCACAGCTAAGGTAGAAAAGGTTAGTGTTTATGTATAATGACTTCCATTTACATATAAGAAAGGGATATATTGAGTAAAGTGTATGAAATGAGTACAGCACTATTTTTCTCCAGCACCCACCCTTGTGCAAATTGTGGACATGGGTGATACTTTGTAATGTTGGCTCTGACCACTTTTGTTAGTATATACAAATAAATAATAAATAATATTGGCACACTTCATTATACTGCCAATTTAGCACCTTCCAAGTATCAAGTATGATATGTAGAAAGAGTGTTTTGGAACAACCTTTAAGACTGAAGGTAAATTGAGATAAGGAAGTTCTTATACCACAATGTAGCATCTTTTGTAATGAGCAAGAAGTCAAGGAACAGATAAAGCTATGGATTTCTGAGCTTGGGTGTAGTATACTTGGCCCAGATGGAGAACTACCTGGATTAGCTCCGACTTGAAGCTCCTATAAGTGTATCTCAATTAAGTCATTGATTACTTAAAATGAACTTAACATCTAATATGCAAAATCTATGGGATGAAATGTCAGTGTCTATGGTAATAGGAACATAATGCTCTCCATGGCACAGATATTCTCACACATTTCAGTAGAACATCCCTTCTAAGTCTGCCCAAGGACTGGCGTCAAGTGGTTTAATATAGGGGTGGTCTCTTAAGGGACGTTTGCATTGGTCCTATTTATGAAGCCTTAAGAATGTTACAAATCATCTTATAATAGAGGTGGCATAGTTATAGAGGTGGTCTTGATTGAAGGTTCCAATGTACACATAGCCCAATTGGCAAAGTGGTGGTAATCCCTTGTATTTGAACCCATATGGCGCATCCTGTAGTCAGATGGCATCCACTTTTACCATTTTATAGAGGCCTGTGACACAGTTCCTCATGAACGAGCCGTTTTTCGACGTCCTTTATAGCCTGCCATAGCAAATATCTGTACTTTAACGCCAACAGTTTATACAGCATGTAAATAAAAGAGATTAAATGTGCAAGAATTGAGCTGAAAATTTACTACACGATGGCAGAAAGGAAGGTAGACAAAATACAACGCCGGCTACATTTGCAGGCCAATTGACCCTTGACCCCACTTCTCCAGCTACATAACTAAAGGAGGTGTTGCCGATAATACAACTGCCTCCTCTGTTTTGGGGGAGTTGTTTTTTTGTTGTCAAACCCTGAAGGGACCTGAGAGTTATCATATTTGTTTTTTATGCTTCAAAAATTATATAATTAAGTCCAATAAATCAAACTTGATATAAAATTTCAAAAGGATCTGTATCCATACTTGACAAATGTACTCATATTTAACAGGAAACCTTTACCTTGTTAATCAATAATTGTGTGTTTTTCTGAGCCTCAGAAGCTATGAAAAATGGGCAAAAACAAGAACCTGGTAAATTCATTCACTTTTGCTGTGACTATGCATGTGATATTCACAATATAAAGTATGATTTTGAATTATATTTAGATAGAATGTACAATTACTCTGATAAAAAAATAATTTTTGTTGAAAAAAAAAAAATTATTTGAAGCTGTTTCTTGTATAAAATAGCTCGTTTTTACCTTATATATACCCTTAGTAAGTAGAAATAATAAAAAAACGCTTGTCTTGACCTTACTTTTAGAAACCTTTGGTAGGTTTTTTGAAAAGGATACTTTTGTATCGAAAAGCTTAAAATATATATGTTTGTTTTGATTTTGGCCTAAATAGCAGAAAATAAAAATAAAAATATAATGTGAACTTCCATATGCTGTTTCAAGTCTTTGTGATGTAGATACGATATTCCCACAAACTGTGCACTGATAAGGTTTCTCTCAATATCAAAATGTGCTATTTTCATGGATGGTCAAACGGTCTTTAAAGTGGTTAAAAGAATTTATTGCAAAATGTGCATTTCCATTGTTTCACTTCCGAATGAGTTCCAGTGTGTCTTATTAAATGACTGATTACGTGTGTGTGATTTCCCACATTCACTACACTGATGAGTGTTTCTCTTTACTATGAACAATCATGTGTTTTTGTGGAATGATTTTTAACATAGAAACATTTTTACTCATAAACTCAACATTGATGAGGTTTCTCACCATATGGATTCTCATGTGACTGGTCAAGTGGCTAGATAAAACATTTGCCACATTCTGTACACTGATAAAGGTTTCTCTGCAGTATTGGAAGTGTGTATTTTCAGATGTCTGCTCAAACCCCTGCTTTTGGCTGAATGATTTTTGCACAACTGTGCACTTCCAATGGCAACTCTCCAGTGTGAAACCTCATGTGGATTTTCAGGTTTAAATGACTGTTGTGTGAAAATGTTTTCTGACATACTGCACACTGAAATGGTTTCTCACCACTGTGCATGCTCACGTGATATTTGAGGTCTGAACTTCTGGTGAATGTATTTCCACATACTGTGCACTTATATGGTTTTTCACCAGTATGAACCCTCATGTGTACATTTAGGTCCTTCGTAAAAGAATGCTTTCTCACAAATGTCACATTTATGGGGTTTCTCTCCACTATGACTTTTTAGATGGGCTTTTAAACTTTTTGACATCTAAAACGTTTCCCACAAACAGAACATTCATATGGCGTTTCGCCAGTATGTATCCTCATATGTGCAGTCAAAGTTTCTTTGCGCTTAAAAGCTTTCTCACAAACTGTACATACATGAGGTTTTTCACCAGTATGAACCATCATGTGTACATTTAGCGCGGCCTTCATAACAAATGTTTTCTGACAGATATCACACTTCTGGGGTTTCTTTCCTGTATGTATTATCAAATGTTGTGTAAGACCACTTTGGGATC
>CM032662.1:49239459-49267818 GCA_019095985.1 Streblospio benedicti
CACTGCCTGCTGGAGCACTGTGTCACCATTTTCATCCTGCATGTTGATGTTGTAAGGGAGAAATCAGCTGGGTGATGATGTCTGCTGGAGCACCAAACCATGCAGCCCAATGTAATGGGGGTTTGCTTCATATGATTGTCACACAGGTTGACATCAGCCCCGTGTGCTGCAGGAGAACTGGCACCAGCTCCCCATCTTTTCTTTTCACTGCCTCAAGAGCGCTGTGTTTTCATCTGTGTTACCACATCCAACCTTCTGCACGTGCGTTGATGTTATGAGGAGTAATCAGCTTAGTGATGGTGTCCGCTGGGGCACTCTTGACACAGCCTCATGTAATGACAATCGTGCCCCCCATCATGAAAATTCTAAACGTAAAAGATGGTATAGTTGAAGATCATAATGGAGTGAATTCGCTGAAACTAATTGCCCATGTAATTTTGTGATCTAATCAACAAGTAATTTCGGCCCAGAACGGTCGCTATTTGTAAAAAGATTTTGTTTCGTGTGCTCTTAGACATAAAACAAGATGTTTAGCATTGGTAGGTAATTTTACTAATGACCATCTAAAATGAACTTCTATAGTATACAAGGTTTACACATACATATAGTACTTATAATATAGGTGTTTTATAGTCCGCAACTATTACATGTTACATCTCCCTTCATTTTAAAACAAGCACTATATAGGTAATATTGTGATAATGTAGTTAAGTGACATATATACATATTTACACACTAATGATGAAATAATTCAGTCTTTCTGATTGCTTAAAAGTTCTTGATCATAACGTTCTGGCTTTATCACTTTCCTTCCTGAACGTGTACTGGTTCTGTGGATGTGCAGTCAGCACTGATAGTGGCCCTTTTTCAGTCTGAACAGGCGTTGTCTCTTGTGTTGTGTCAGGGGCTGCTAGACTCCTTGTTGCTGTTGTGAGAGGCTGTTCCTTCTATACTTTTCCCCCTTTTCATCTTCTACCACATATGTTCTTGTTGTTTTGTACTGCCGAGTGTCTGGGGTGTCAGTTTATCACTTGTGGTTGGTAGAAGTGGCCTGGACCTCTGACCAAACAGTTGTTGTACTGGGCTTTGATTGGAACTTTCATTGGGGTGCTGACCTAAATACGGGTCTTCATTTGCTATTTTGCATCTCTTGAATATTCTCTTTGCTGTTTTCACTGCAGCTTCTGCGGCGGGATGGTTGGAGGGCTTGACATGGTATGATTGAAATCCCACTGTTGTTGAGATTTCTTTAAATGTTGCTGCTGTAAATTGACTGCCACTGTCTGTCGTCAACTCTTCCGAATGCCATGGCATTTTTTCTTAAGTTTCTTTATTACAGTATCTGCACTTATGTTGGGCAGATGGTCAACTTCAAAGAAGGCAGACAAGTGATCAGTTGTTGAGGTAATCAGACCTGCAAAGCTCAGAATATCTGCTCCAACACGTTGCCAGGGTCGTTCTGGCACATCTCTTGAGATCACTGGTTCTGGAGGTTGTTTGGCTGGCATAGATGAGCAAATGCCGCAGGTTTCTACATATTCTGTTATGTCAGTTGATAAACATGGCCAAAATAATATGTCAGGAGCACGTCGTAGTGTAGAGTTTATGCCAAGATGTCCAGCATGGCACTTTGCTTTCATGTTTACTCGGAGAGATTTGGGAATGAGGAGTCTTTGGCCATGAAGGATTACACTATCTTGCACAGTCAGCTCATCTCGATATGGAAAATACTGCCGTAGTTGTGGTATGAGCTTGTTTTTGTCTTCTGGCCATCCTTCAGTTATAACCTTTCGCAAGTGTGAAAGTTCCTCATCATTTCTGCTGTCCTCCTTGACCTTTTGGATATACTTGGGTTTCATTTGAGAAAGGAAAAGATTGTGCACAGTCTCATGCTCGGCTCCAAGTGGTTCGGGCCCTTGGACAGGTGCACGTGACAGGGCATCAGCTACAGGGATGGTAGAACCTGGAGCATAGATGAGATCAAAGTCATAGGACTGTGACTTTAACAACATAGACTGTAGCCTCTTGGGAGCACAATGCAATGGCTTCTTCAAAATGCTGACAAGTGGTTTATGGTCAGTGACTACAGTCACCTTACGACCATAGGTGTAGTGATTAAATTTTTGAAGTCCGTAGATCACAGCAAGCATCTCCTTCTCGATTTGAGCATAGGCTCGTTCATTGTCTGACAGGACACGGCTGGCATATGCTATCGGCTTCCCACCTAGTTTGAGTACCGCTCCAAGACCATACTCACTGGCATCGTTCTCTACAGTAAGGGGTTTACTAGGATCATAGAATGCCATATTATGGGGATCAGCATGTAGTGCATTTATTTGGCTGTTGCGAGTGTCACGTTTCTCACACACTTTAGCAAACAGGTTTTTCCATAGGCTGGACATTTGCTTTTCAGCATAGGATGTTCCTATCCGCAATATTTGCACATTTTTCTCACAACTTTTGTACTTTTACTAGATTTTTCAGCTTTTACCTTGTTCACATTTTCACTCTGTTCATGTACTATACTCATTGCCTCGATGTGCAGGGTAGCATTTTCAGCTGCACGGCAAATATCTATGGCATTTTCAAGTGTCAATTTCCTCTCTTTGAGAAGAGCAGATTGTATTTCTAAGTCTCTTACACCAAAAACAATATGATCTCTCAAGATTGATTCTATGCACGAATCACAATAGTTACATGATTTGATAAGTTGGCGTAGGTAAACTTCAAATGGCTCACCTTCTTGTTGGCTGTGCTGATTAAAAACAAACCTCTCATATGTTTCGTTGGTTTCGCCAACAGCAAATTTATCAAAGGCATCAATAATATCTTTGGTTGTTCTTTCTGATTCCGGTTTGATGAACTGCAGTCCGTTGTATATTTTGAGAGCTTCATCACCAAGTGTGTGGAGGAACAAAGCCACCTGGTACTCGGCAGGTTGCACTGTCAGATCCGTGATGATGGCATAATTATTCCACTTTTGCCTGAACAGTTTCCAGTTGTCCACAATGTGTTTAGCTTAGCATATAAGGGGTGGCGGTGCTTTGATGCCAGATACAGGTTTAGCTTTTGCAGGTGCTTCTGGAGGTGCCACTGTGAAGGAAACAATTGTTTCATGTACGTCAATCAAGGCTTACAGTAAACCGCACTATCTTCATAGAGTGGGTAGCGTTGTTAACGTGTCGCCGGCGCTGTCACCATGTTTCGTGTGTTCTTAGACATAAAACACGATGTTTAGCATTGATAGAAACTTTTATTAATGACCATCTAAAATGAACTTCTACAGTATACAAAGTTTACACACATATATATAGTACTTATAATATAGGTGCTTTATAGTCATCAACTATTACACGTTACAGGTTTGTTTTGTAGCATGTATAATTAAAGTGCTTATTTGTACAATAGTTTATTTGTATATTTGTTTAAAAAGTAGGTACTCTAGAACTAAGAGGTTATTGTAAATTTGTGCTTTTGTACTATAGAACGTAGCATTGTAAAATGCCCCAAATTATAAACAAAACCTACCAAATCACATAAACATGTAATGGGTTTTTTGTTATTATGAAAAGTCTGTGGTATGAATTTTCTCTCAGAAATGGTTAGCTTATTTTGGCATATTTATTTATATTTCTCAGCCTTGAATGTGTTAAACTGTTAAAACAAATAAAACGAAGATAAATTTTGCACAGCTACTTTCAATTATTGTAAAGATAATCCCAAAATCTCTCAGATCATTTTATAGCAAAATGTTATTTCAGCTTTTATGATCTGGATTCCTTACTTCCAACAACTTTAATATGTAAGCCTAAATGACACACCACTACCTCTCATACCAAACATCTTTTAAACTAAAAATGTCATTGTATGACCAGTGAGGTTGAATCTTAGAATTGTCTCTCAGAAGTGTTTAGGACCCACGATTTGAAGTCTATATATCAAAATTTCGCATTGGGAGCATAACCAGGAAGCCCCTAGATTGGCTTGCGCTTCAATCCACAAAGTGATGTGTTCAGGAAAGATGAAAAAGTTCTAAAATATGGGTGTATAAAATGTCTATAAATCTGGTGTAAAATGCTCTTAAAATGCACTATTAACAATCTAAAACACCAAAGTATATTTACTGTTGTTGTGCTTAACTTACAAACAGTATAAATCCACATACTCTACTCATCACTACAAAAAAATATCTACATAAAATTACATCACATAGATGCCTAATGCAAACATACATAGTCGATTCCTGGGCCGAAAATATGTGTGCCTTTGATATTATGGGCCGAAAATACTTGGGCCAAATTTACCTCAACACAGAACTATATCTGGGCCGAAATTACCTGGGCCGAAATTACCGTTCTGGGCCGAAATTATAATATATGATTTTGGGCCGAAAAAATTATACTTATATACCTTGATTAAATTTGGACCCACAATAATTCTGGATAGATTTTACTGCATTGGGCCGAAAATACAAATTTACCTCCACACAGAACTATATCTGGGATGCTTTTTTTCCGTTGTTGGGTGTCAAAACTTATATTTCTCCATGTCATTACAATTGCTAATTGAATATTGATATCTTTCATTTAAGTCACAAAAATATCCATATCCTTCATTCAAGTAACATTTTGTGAGCCATTCTATATTTACATACTCCAAACATTACAATGTGAACATTATTAACTTGTATGTATCCAACTGGGGAAAACGTCAGAGGCCAATCACAAACAAAATCACTTCCTAGTGAATGCATTAACACATGCACAGTAAACTTAAATTAAATATAGAGCTATGCCAAGTATGCACTTTACGATGCGGAACAAGCGGGTAGAATGAAGCGAGAAGGCCAAATACACTTGCTGTGTGTTAATCATTGCGTCGCTTAACCAGCTGAAGCAAAAGCCTTGTGTTTCGTTCGTTTGTAACTATCTATGTATGTATCTATGTATGTATGTTTGTCTCCTGGACAATCTAGAGCTTTTATGTTTTTGCCCGATTTCGTTTCTAACTTTACACAACTATTTGGTATGACGCGACACCAAAGTGATTCAATTTTAGGCACGTTACCAATTAAAGTGTGCTTTCCATAGTGCCATTTTTGGTCCATTTTCAA
The DNA here is from genome assembly GCA_019095985.1 of Streblospio benedicti. Classification (NCBI taxonomy): domain Eukaryota; kingdom Metazoa; phylum Annelida; class Polychaeta; order Spionida; family Spionidae; genus Streblospio; species Streblospio benedicti. The sequence goes on from CM032662.1 coordinate 49,244,573, forward strand.
CATTTTCTGCAATAGTTTTTTTGATGCTTGTGAGAAAGCATTCAAACTTTGTACAATGCTTACATGCCTACTGAACATTAACCGTATTCAATTTTGGCACTTTGCCAATTAAAATTTACCTTTCACAGGGCCATTTTCATTATTTTTATTCTATTTTTCCATGAATTATAGTTTCAATACTGTGCTTCTATCCATGCCCGACTCTTGACACAGAGATAAACATGACCATCGAATTGGGATAGTGGTTATATATTTAGAAAAGAATCACAAAGTGAAGAGCTCAAACTTATTCTAGATCCCACAAACCACTATGGAGAGTACAGCATAAGTCGAGATACCATATTAATGTCGACTAATGGGACATTAAAATTCAATAGATATTTGTACTATCATTACTAATTATATGTTTAGACATGTTTATTTTGTAATGGTTTCATGTTGGCTAAACAAATGGCCGAATTTATAATAAACTAACTAATAACTAATGGGCACAGATATTTGCTTTAGACATGTTTAATCCAATGCCAATAATATAGGTGTAGGATGAGTCACGCATCAAGAAAGACTTTTTTCTGCTTTGATTGCAAAGCAAACATCTTTATTGCCCATGGGTCAATGTTGCTCTAGCGACGCCTGCCCTCTGAGCACTTTTGATCTAGTTAGTCATTTACCATGTAATGCTATGCAGCATGGATTTGTTAGTACGGTAAACTTAAGGTGAAGGTAGACTTAGACTTATGCCAAGTCTGCGTTTCACCATGCGGAACATGCGGGTAGAATGAAGCGAGAAGGCCAAATGCACTTGCTGTGGGTTAGTCATCGGTCCTTTATCATGCAATGCTATGCAGCATGTATTTGTTAAACATGTCAAACTTTGTTCATTTTGTGTAATGCAGTGCCCCATGTACTCGAATACTGGCATATGTCAATTTTACATATTGATATTCTCATATATTATAGATATTCAAATACTCATTTATTGCGTCGCTTCAGCAGCTGAAGCGAAAGCCTTGTGTTTCGTTTGTTTGTAACTATGTATATGTATCTATGTATGTTTGTCTCCGGACAAGCTAGAGCTTTTACGCTTCACCTGATTTTGTTCAAACTTTTACACAACTATTTGGTATGACGCGACACCAAAGCGATTCGATTTTGGGCACTTTGCCAATTAAAGTGTGCTTTCTATAGTGCCATTTTTTGGGTCCATTTTCAACATTTTCTGCAATAATTTTGTCGATGCTTATGAGAAAGCATTCAAAGTTTGTACAATGCATACATGTCTACTGGACATTAAGTGTATTCAATTTTGGCACTTTGCCAATTAGAGTTTACCTTTCAGATGGCCATTTTATTTTTTTTTCTATTTTTCCACTATAGTTTCAATACTGTGGGTTTGGTATTTAATGAACAAATATGGCAATACATATAATAAGAATACGGAAGTAAGACTCAATTGCAAGTCTAGATGCCAGCATGCTAAGCCAGTCTAGCATGGCGTCTCGCGCTCCAGTGAGTAAAACTCTGTGTGCAAGGTAGAGCTAGAGAGAGGAGAGAGAGACGAGAGAGACTTCACACCAGAGAGCTTAGTCAATAAAACGTACAAAAGGTCTTCACAGTTTTCTCTTGAGAAGTGACCACAGCCCGCACACACAGTCAACACATATCCCACTATTGCTGAGATAACACGCACGTGCGTGAGATGGTGCAATAGTCGGGGATTGAATTTTTTCCCTGGCTACATCCCCAGTTGACTGTGTGATTAAGAAGATTACGCGAGTATTTTGGCGGTCATCATAATTCCCTGGAGAGCCCCCTGCTGTGTTCCGGACCAGTGCCCTGATTGCTGCTACGCCGTGCCTGCCAGCTGCCTAGAGAAGCCGGTAGCTGATTGCCGCTGTCATCCCTAATGAGAGTTCCTACCCTGATGTGGCTGCCTTTTGTAAGTATAATTTGATTTAGCATTGGTGTGAGGTTTGCTTGTTGATTGAAATATAAATAAATCAGGTGCGTGTGCTTACTTACACGTACTATTAAGGTGCATGATTATTGTGAATATACTGCATTAGTCCAATTGATTCCTTTGTGAAATTTTGCAGTGTTAATAATTTAGTGTTATGCTGACTCCTCCAAAACGGGAAAATCTAGTGTTAATATCTTGCATAATATGCTAACTCGCTCTAAATCAAAGAAATCTGGTGTGCGTTTTAACTTCTCAAAGAAAAATTTCGGTAATTTGGAAACCATACATGAACCTAGCCCTGAAAATAGTGATAGTGAAACAGTACCATTACCAAATAGTGAAATCCTAACAGATAATTTAGATATTAGCAATATTGGTTCCACCACTAGTCATTTCGGTGATTCCAACATGTCATACGAAATATCTGATGAGAAAAAGGTCCCTGGGGTGAGAGATGAAGATAATGAAGCTGGGCTAGAAGCGATCAACCGCACCTTTCGCTTAATAAAGTCAGAGATTAGATCCAGAGATGAAATTCGCGGTGAATTGGCCCATCGTTTTGAGACTCTAAGAGAATTTCGTAAACAATTCGATGAATGTACGGCAAATATTGATAGATTTAATTCTATAGCCACAACTCTGGCAGTTCACCCACCTACAGCATCATGTGGTTGTGTTGCCTGCTTAGCCACCAGAGACGAAATTACCTGCCGTAATGAGTTAGAAAACATTAAGAAACAAATAGATGTTTGTCGTCTTGATATAGCTGTCTTAGACAAAAATTTGAACAGAATGAAGGACGATAAAATACCTGAATTTGGTGAAATGTGCCTTAATGATAAGAGCAATGGTGATATTGAAAATGGCGACAATGTTAAGCGTCAATTATCATACACACCAGATCCGCCTGTCAGAAGCGGACAGGGGGAGATATCTGCGATTGTTTCCGCTGCTAATTCAGAACCTCGCATGCCAAATGGCATAGCCACCTCAACCCCCATAGGTGAGGGAGGGTCTGTTGCGGATGCGCATAAATTGGTGGATAATATAATTGATACCTTAGTAAATGGCACAGACACTAGTGATGAGGCTAAAATCACCTCATTAAAACTTCTAATAGACGATCTGCAAGCTAAAGATAATAATAAAGTTTCGCTTGGCTTGGGAAATGATTCCCAATGTGAACAACAGGGATCAACCTTTAAAACATCGCAGGTTACTAATGACAAATTAGACAAAATCATGGATGTTGTAGATACAATTGATATGGCAAGGCATGAACATCCAGATGCTAAGATAAATCAAATACTGAACACGGTCAATAAGTTGCAGACATTTTATGTCCAGCCAAAAGGAGTTACACAAACAAAAGCACATGTGAACTCGGCTGATAATACCGCTGATAATGCCGGTGGCACACAGTCATCAGAACTTGTGCTATATGGTAGCATTCCCATCTCCACTGAAGCTGGAGCTAATTCAAAGATATTCAAAGCCATTCAAGCTAATTCAAGCTATTCTACTAGCTCCTACCCAAAAATGACCTTACCTAACCCAGGTAAATTTGCTGGTAGCCATAATGAAGATTTGTCAGAATGGAAGCAAAAGCTGTCTAGATATTTTCAAATTACCAATACACCTCATGAAAATAGGGCGGCATATATCGCTTACCTTTTGCAAGGAGCTGCATTAAAAACAGTTAACCAAGCCCCAGACAGAGAAAAAGACACGGAAGAAAATATACTTGCATTACTAGAACGACACTACGGTGCACGTGCACATTCTAATATTCATGTCTCTGACTTAATGACACGTACAATAAAGCCTCATGAATCACTATACGATTACTATCAATCCATGTTGCATGGGTTTTCACAATGTGATCTTAAAGATGACTCATTTAAGCTGCATTTGTTCATTAAGGGTTTACCCTCTGATATTCAAAGCCAATTGCTTGTGTCAAGAGTCACCAGCCTTGAGGAATGTTATAATTTGGCATGCATTTTGTTCAAACGGTCGGGACAAGCGATTTCTGCACCAATGGTAGCTCAGGCACAATACAGATGGTCTAAGCCTGATAATAATGGTGGTGGGAATAATATAAATGGCTTACGTCCACAAGCTGGGTCATTCATACAAAGGCAACGCCCACCGTTCGGGTTTAATGCACAACAACAGCAGAACAATTATGGGGGAATGCCACGCCCACAGGGTCAGAATTTCAATCCAACTTTGCTACGTGCTCCACAAGCTCAAAACTTTGGTCCACAGCCTGGAGCAGGAGGTAATGCACAAATTGCAGCAAATAACAACTATGGTGCCAGATCAGGCAACAACTATGATATCCGATGCTATAATTGCCAAAATTTTGGCCATATTGCACGTAATTGCCCCGTGACAAAAATGCCTATGACCAACGATAATAACATTGCACCGGCGCATGTCCAGTCAGGTGGCAATGCTCAACCACGAAATTCGGGACCGTTTTGTCAAAGATGTATGTGCTATCACCCTTACGGGCAACACATAACAACAGGGAATATGGGTGCACCCCATACAGTGAATGAAATACAAGCTAACTTCCCATCTGGATTTAATTATCAAGAAGGATGTGATTTAAACTAAGAGAGCTCCCCTCGTTACATGAAAATATAAATAATGCAGGGGAGCGTAGAGTATTTGACTGCCAATTATCACATATAGACTATGATTCTCTAATATACCCAGTGCAGTTTACTGCCAAGAACACAGTTTTGACTTTTACAGGAGATTACAGCTTTCCCATGTTAATTGATTCTGGCTCTGAAATTAATTTATTACCTCCTAGTATATTGATGAATATACCCTCAAATAGTAAAATGGCCATAAACTTCCCTCCCAAAATTTATGTACGATCTGTCTGTGGATCTGAAACTGCTACTGATACTGCTTTTAGAATTACACTGAAAATAGGTGAGTATATTTGTGATGTTGACTTTTACATAGTAGAAAACATAAGACAGGCAATTGCAGGACAGCCATTTTTACAAGACTATGAAGCAGAATTACATTTTAAAGACAATGTCATGTTCTTAAAAGCACCGCTTTCATTACATGTAGATGACATGGACATGCATGATGTATTATTAGCACCGGGGCAGACGGCTTTGCTATCTGCTAAGCTCTTAATGCCTACTAATTTTGAAACATGCTGTGTAGATGGTTTATTATTGGAAATAGATCACTTGCAATGTACTTCAGACTTAGTGGTACAGAATGCACTTGTCTCTGTGTGCATGGGAAAAGTTCCCGTAATAGTGGCCAATGTAGGCTTGAAGGACATAGAATTAGTACAACAAACAGTACAACCTTCTGCCAGATGGGTGGATGAAGATGTAAGTGTATTTGGTATAGATGGGTTTGATCCTGACCAATGTTATAACTCAGCCAGTGCTTCAGTTGCAACAGACACTAAAAAACCTGTAACGCCCGTAAAAGAGCTAAGATGCTTTGGTAAAAACAATGACTTAATTTTTGATGACCAAGGTTACATACCACCAGCACGCAGAAATCCCTATGCATTATTAACAGATGAAGAATTATGTGAATTAAAAAGGGGTAAACGGCCTTCTGAAATGGTAGATTTCAGGAATAGTGTTTTAAAAGGGGACGTGCTCCAAGAATTAAAGAAAAATTTAGATTTTCATGCAGATGCTTTCATATTACATGATTTAGATAGTGGCTATTGTGATGATGTTAAATTTAAAGTCACTTTGAAACCTGGTACAGTGCCCATTTACCAGAGACCGTATAGGCTCAATCCAGAGCAGGAGAAAATAGCTATGGATCAAGTTAATGAGATGCGACTGCGAGGTCACGCAGTGCCCTGTCACAGTAATTGGTTGAATCCATGCTTTCTTGTCAAAAAGAAATACAATAAAAGTCATCAGCATGTACAGAAAGACCCTGCTAAAAGTAAATACAGAATTGTATTGGATTTACGCGGCTTAAATGCTGTATCAGCTTTACAAAAGATGCCTGTTATGACCATGGGTGACACACTTGATATGCTAGGGCATAGACTCTGCCAGTTAAAAAAGGAAGGGTCCCCTATCATGGTGTTTGGAGCTCTGGATTTACCTTATGCTTTCTACCAAATAGCAATACACGAAGATTCAATGGACATGTTTGCATTTCAAATCGGGTCTTCACATGAGTCAAATTTTACCCTGTCTGTGCTACCAATGGGTTATGTAGTATCTATGGGAATACTGAATATGATTATGCGCCGTCACCTGGGCCACATAAATGGCAAATCTATGTGTTCATATGCTGATGACATACTCACATTCAGTTCTCTAAATACAAAGAAATTTGGTTATTATCAATGCGTAAATGATACTGATGCACTCTTGTGTGCGATAAGACGCAGTGGGTTTAAACTCCATCCAGCAAAATGTGAATTGGGCAGATTACAAGTTAATTTTTTGGGATATGAAATATCAGGTGATGGTATATCCCTCGGAATGAAGCACATAACTGCAATTTCACAATATCCACCGCCATCCAATCTTAAAGAATTGAAAACTGTACTTGGATTATTTAATTTCTTTTATAAACACATAAAGGAAAGAGGCATACTTCTCACGCCTTTGAATAAGCTATTAAAGAAAGATGGCATATTTTCTTGGGAAGCTGAGCAGCAGGAATGTTTCGATAAAATAAAACAACTGTTGATATCTGACAGAGTGTTATGTTTCGCTGACTGGAATGAACAATTTATTCTGATGACCGACGCCTCGACAATGTCCTTGGGAGCGGTGCTTTTACAGCAACCCCCAGGCAAACTTGTGAGGGTCATTTCGTATTATGGAGTGGCTTTGAGTAAAGCTGAACAAAAGTACTCCATATCACATTTGGAACTTCTAAGTGTGATAAAATCATTCCTACATTTTCGTCATTTTCTGTCACATGCACCATTCTTGCTGATAACTGACCACAGTGCCTTATGCTCAATACTCACAAAGGCTTCTAATACACCTTTGCTAACTAGATTGTCTCTGATTGTTCAAAGTTTTGAGTTCAAGGTCATTCATCGTCCAGGAAAGACTCTTTCCGTTCCGGATGCTCTGTCACGGAGAAAGTATGAGCTTGAATATGATTATGCATTTCATGAGGCAATAGCAGATGGTTGCCTTGCAGCGGATGTCACCGAACGCCTAAAACTTGAATCAGAATTCTTTGAAGAACAGAATAAATCCGATATAACACCCCTAAGTGAAGATGAGTATTCTAGCCTATTTCAATTACATGATAAACCATTGCAGTTGAATACATCACTGGCGGAGGATTGTTCAATGCGCAATGTTAGAGTTTTGACAAGGGCAAAAGTTAAAAGTACAGGAGTCTTACTTGAGGACGGGTTTGTAGCAACCCCAAAAACGATTAAGAAAAGGCCCACTGTGAAATTCAATTTAAACCCAACTGTACATGCAGATTCTGAAGGTGCCAATAACCATACTGAATCCAAGATAACACATAGAGATGCCCATGTTAAGGACGAAACTATGCCTGAAATCACTGATAAAGGCCAACTGATAAGCCCTTCTAAGTTTTTGAGATGCAAAGATAAGTCACTAATAATGAAATTAGTCAATGAGCTGAGGCAGGATTTGCAAACATTCATGTCTGACGACACAATACATGGTGAACAACTAGAAGATGAATGGATACAGGCATATGTTAAATATTTGAAATTGGGCATCTTACCAGAGAAAGAGAATTTTGCTAAGCAAATACTATTGACTAGACATGATTTTTTTATTCACAAAGAGCTGCTATATCATGTCCATTCTAGCAGTCGGATGACATTGCCAGAAAGCGCTATTCAAATTGTGGTGCCTAAGACATTAGTGTTTGCTGTAATATCATCCATGCACAGTCCAGCATTTCATAGTCATATGGGGCTAATTAAGACTTTAGCTAAGGTAAAATCAGCATTTTATTGGTCGACAATGGCAGCTGATGTCGCCAGCTTTGTCAGTTCTTGTGCAACTTGTGTAAAAAATAAAAAGAGTCAACACAATGTCAAACCAATGTTTTCGCTGCATGAACATGTCTATGAAAATTTTTATAGCATTGAAATGGATTTAACAGGACCCCTGTCAATGTCGCGAGGTTATCGTTATGTTGGAGTAGTATTATGTAATACGAGCAAATACTGCATAACATTTCCTTTACGATCCAAATCTGCCGAACAAATAGCCAATAAATTGTTTTATGAGGTGTTTTGTAGAGCAGGATGTCCAAAAATTATAAGAAGTGACTGTGCCGCAGAATTTAAAGCACAGATAGTACAACATTTATGCAAGTTGTTTGGTATAAAGCATCTGTTTAATGCAGGTTACACCCCATTTGCTGAAGCATCAGTTGAAAGACAAATGGCGCACATTTCTAACAGTCTGAGATGTTTAACAGCTGGGAACGCAAAGTCATGGTCTTTATACCTTCCCCAAATTACATTTGCATACAATAATGCACCTATACAGGGGACCGATATAACTCCATTTCAGCTGTATACCGGTAGAAGTGCCCGATGGGTGGATAGTAGTCCCATAGAAACAGCTGGATGTTGTGAGAGTCTTTCTGTTAAAATTCAAGCTCAGCACGAAATGTTGTCAAAAGTGCATGAGTACTTCCGTGGTACAGTGGCAAAACGTCAACTTTATGATCGCCAACGTAGCGGTAGTTTTAAGACAGATAAAATTGTGCCTGGTAACATTGTGTTTCATAAGTTGCCTCAAAAGCCTGCTTCTGAGGCAGATATTAGAAGAAAATTATCCTCTATCTATGTGCCAAAGCTGGTGGTTGAACGCTTTCCAAACAATACATGTACACTAAAGGATTTATTTTCTGGAAAGACAACTGAACGACCAGTGCATGTATCACATTTGAAATACTTGGACAAATTTAATCCAGCACTATATTTAGCTACTGAAACACAACAACTTGCAGACAAATTCTTAAAGCATCTAATAGATGTTGAATAGTAAGCCACATGGTTATGGTCATGTATATAACGATGTTTAAAATGATAAAGATTGGCAAAAATATATAAAGGGGATTATTTTGGCACAATGGGTACATATATCAGTGGTTGATTGTTAATACTGTTTTAACAAAGGTAATATAAGATTCTTCTTCAAAAGAAACAACGCACCAGCTTTGCAATATTTCTTGCGGCTAGGCTAAAAGCTGCTGCTGCTGCCTACAAGGATAATTTGCATACAAAATGCTCACGGGATTGATGATTGAGAATTACTCTTTTCTAATGACAGCAGGCATATAGTTGATGGCAGCCAACTTCTGAGGTAAGCGTGGCCTGATACAGTTGTCCTGTTTATAAATTTCTAAAACTACAGATTAAGCTTTAAAATATTTGGCATTCTGTTTATACATTAGCTCCTTATGACACTTACTAGCTATGGCTAATATACAGTATAATATTATAAAGGGATGGCTTGCGAAGTTTTAAGATATTATTGCACTTGACTATATGGAGGATTTCAGGATAGATATTTGCCTAAATTGTATAAGAACTCAAGAGAATAACCTCTTCTTAATGATGATTTTCACTTCGTGAGCTAGATATACACAATGTGTTCTCAAACTCTAAGATATAGTCAATTTTGAGCTGTGCAACAACATACGATATATTTCTTAGCTTACAAATTACATTCGAGGGTATTAATGCAATATAATATGTGCTTATTTCATAGAGCTCAAAAGATTTACTCCAGTTTGGGAGATTTAACTTGGTTGCAAATATGCGTAGTCTTTCAGTTACAATATGCTTGATATATACACAAAGAAATTCGTTCATTGACATTTTTCTATGGGTCAAAATAAATATGTGCTTAAGATACGTTCAAATACTAAGCCTCAGAGGGTCGAATACGTTACTGGTTACAGATGGATTTTGGGATGTGGATTACAGCCTTGAATGCCGATCACATGGCTAAGAATAGGACTAATGGGATGTTATTGGTGGGCTTAATGTACAGATACAAGGTGCGAAATTCTGGGTGTTGGCTACATAATGAAAACCCGTGGTCTGCTTTCCACTCGATACATGAGTTTATGTCAAGTGTTAACAGATGTCTTCACGTGTGAAATGAAGATTGGAATCCAATTGGGTTCTACTTGTGGGTGAACCTGTCAACAAAGGTGCCATTATGCGAAGTTACAAATTTCACACTGCCTGCTTGGCAAAACTACTGCGATCATAATACCCACGTGTTACTTGAGATATAAAAGGTTGCGAGATTTGTCTGACTTATTTATAATGATATTGAATCACAGTTATCATCACATATAAATCATTTAGCATAATCACTTCTTATCAGGCCTGATAACTCATTATTATCCACATTCATCATATATGTAATTCATACACATTTCTGAGTTTGCGTTTAATGGACAAATACTTGCAGCTATGAACACTGGTTACAATATGAGCACTAGTTTACACGATGAGCACTAATGAGCAATGAGGACTATACATGCAAAACGAGCAACGATGAACAGAGAGAAAATACTACATGATGCGCTGGGTTATGACCTATATGATTGAGACTCACTTATCGAGATAGGGCCTACATCTGTATTTGCAGATAATGGCGGCTGTTTTCGCGCTAGGTCACACTAAACGTTTGCTTGTGACACAAGAGGTCTCTATGAAGTTGAAAACACACGTACGAAGTGGCCTTGGGGTATTGTTCACGGAAAAGCCATCGATCCACAGTGGTAATGCATTTGAATATCTAGTTTTCGCTGTACAATATCCAGATATAGACCTGCCTGAATATCTAACACCACTAAACATATGTGAAAAAAGGCCACCACCCTATGAATGGCTACAATTATCAAAAGTAACGCGTATTCACTGGGGCGAGAATGCTGGACCGCGTTGTAGAAGATTGCAACACAAACTTAACTTGTTAATTTCTAGATTCAATGAAAACTTACCAATGCTTCATAATGTAAGTAAAAGTATATCTGCTGCTTTAGTTGAACGCAAGGTACCTAATAGCTATGGAACAGGCAAGCGTGCAATTCTTGGGTTTCTGGGGGGTTTTATGGGCAGAATATTTGGTTTGGCTACGAAAGAAGACTTTTCTAGGGTAATTAATTATGTGCATAATATTAAGCAGGACACTATTTCTAGGGGGAAAGAAATGCATGAGATACATGATCTCCTTCTGGCTACGGTGAATTCTACCAATAAACGAATCGGTAAAATATGGCAAGGTATTGATGCTATGTCAAAATCTATGCAAGGTATGTACAATAATGTCACTGCAATAACTAATTATCATTTTAACGCTGTAGCTCTATACTCGGAACACTTAGCAGATATAGGATTGGACATGCAATACGCATCCGTGGCAATAGAAACAATGTTGGGGGACTCCTATAGACTTTTGAATATGTTACATAATTGGTTACAGGCTTTAAATGGATTGGCTAACCATCAGCTGTCAGATATATTAGTGAATTCACAGGACTTATCTGCTCACTTAAAATCTTTGCAAAAGAGATTGCGTGACAGGAATGTAGGAATGGACTTATTACACTCACCGGACGATTTGCTGTACTACTATTCTCAAAAATTATGTCACTTTTGGTTTCATGAAGGAAGCATTTATATAGCATTAGAGGTACCTGTTGGTCATTTAGACGATATGGTAACAATCTATTACATGACTGCCTTTCCACTACCTATGATAAATGACACACATCCCTCAGAAGGATATACACAACTTGACTCAGAAACAAAATATTTGGCTTTGTCTCATTCCGGAAATATGTATCAAGAACTAACTTCAGACGAATACTTTAATTGTCACGTGACTTTCCAGAGAAGGTGTCCGTATTTGACTAGTATGAGAGAAAGATCTTCCTCATCATGCCTTTTGAATTTATTTGACAATAATGTACAGGCAGCTCTCAACTTATGTGACTACAGATTGTACAAAAAGAGGGTCCCACCAACTCTGATATATTTGGATAATAATACATACATCGCAATCGCACCTGCCACATCTGGAGCAATATTATGTTCACGAGAGAGGATCAATTTACCAGCTACAAGTTACGCTATTATAACAATCCCGTGCTATTGTAGCGTAGAAATGGGAAATCTGCTTGTACCCGCAGGCAGTACAAATTGTCTCAAATCTGATGAAATTGTACTAAGTCATCTTGCCAATGCATTGCATTTATCCATATTTAACAGCTCTGATTTGGACATGGAACTCAGAACTAATACTCCTACTCATAAGAAGGCTATTATTAAGGCACCAAATATATTTGATATTCCTAACTTCCAACAGGAAAGTGCTATGTCAGAAAAGATGGGCGTCTCGTTGGTTACTGCTTTAAACCTTGCAAAGAATAATTTAAAAAATATTGAAACTGATGATTTGGAATTTGATGTATGGGCTACGATGTTTACTGACATTTCTAGTACCACAATATCAATAATATCCGTGATATGTGTGTGGGCAGCTTTAATATCTGTGGCATTGGTGATTCTCGCAGTTAGGCAATGGAGGTTATACTTATTATTATTACCTTTACTGCCTACAGAGGATTTAGTAGTAGACGCTGCTCCTGCTAGTCAAAACATTAGCTCCACACAGATGTACAAACTCGACGGTATATGTGATCTCATTATAACAAGTTGCTTGGTAGTTGTTACCGTAACTTTCGTCTGTCATGCATTTCTCAATTATCGCAAGCATAAAAATTCCAAATATAAAACCTGCACTGCTTGTGCTACAAAATTGTCGATTATGATAATGACTAAAGATGTATGCTATCGTATTCCTTTAAAGAGTATACCATATGCCATGTGTCTGGTTACCAACGTTACAATACCGGGAGTGAAAATAAGAACATTAAGCAGCGACTGTTGCATAGGTAGATCATTGCACTTGGCATGGCACGGACCTATGCAATTTTCGGTTAAGGGGCAGGATATGGTTTTAGCGTTACCGTCCAAAATTAAAATTGCCATCATTCAAGCTATAAAATTGCGGGCAGCATTCAGAAGTAAAGCCGTCAAAACTGTTTGTTTACAGTTACAAAAGGGATGCAGCTGTGATAATACTAATTTCCCTGAAGAAATTGATAACAAATTGATGGAGAAAGAATCAGATGAGGCTAATAATTCAGAGCCAGTATTAAAATTGCCATTAGGAAACTTGCGTGGTTCTACTAATCAGAGGTCACTAAAATGGCCCGAGTTTAGAAGTTCTAGCACTTAAAAAAAAACGTGGCACTATCGTGGTGCAGGTGCTTTTGAAAATACAAATTTCAAATCATACACCATCTTGAAATGTACATTCATACACAGATTTGGGATATTTCTGGGGGGTTTGCATAACACATAACACTGAAGGTTTGAGTGTGAGCATGATGCATAATTGTTGTCTTTGTTGAAGAGTCTGGTAAAAGTAGAAAAATAACACATCTGGAACCCATGAATGAATATTCATTGACTGAGTGACCGTTATGTGGTATCTCCGTCAAGAACTATGGTGATATCACATTGGTGAAATATATTTGATGAAGGGTCCTAGGCAATATGCAGATTCCTCGTAGATAATTCGTGACAGTCACATACTTCAAGTGTACTCACCGCCAAATAATTTTGCTGACTTTAATGTGCCCTTGTGATTGGTTGACACAGTAAGATAAAGATATGTCTAAATTCCTGATCTTGCATCCATACTAGTAATATTTTCTTGTGTGTCAGCTAATTGGCCTAAATTAAGATGAGTTATTTTATAAGATAACATTTCCATACATAAGCGCTTCTGTCAAGATTATCATACACTTGCATTTTGGATATCCCAGGATAAGGTGTGCATGTGACTGAATGATTTGTTCTCTACCTATTGTGTGAGTTTGCATTTATTTGCCTTTAAGTTTGTGTTTGATAATTTGCATCTTGATTTAACATAACTGACTTTACAATTTTGATAAGCCTTTTGACTGGTGGTGTATTCATTACTAGTATTATTGGTTTGCTAAGGCTGTTCCCCATTTAAAGGAGTATATAATTATACAGTTAAGATTACCTAAATTACTTCACTTTTTAGATATAAACGTACTTTGACATTTGTTTAATTTGATCTATTGATTGTTCATTAGCCTTTACTTAAGTTAATATGGATGAGATAAATGAGGATTGCATTCAGGTTTTAAGTGGTCTGGGTGTAAAGGCTAGTTACAATAGTAACCCACGCAGTGGCCGGCATATTTTGCGTCCAGACATGGAATTTGTACTGGAATTGGCCGAAGACCAATCCAATGCTGTGCGTGAACGATCAAAACTGATAGGGTTATTTGAGAGCTATAATACATCTCGTGACATAGATATACCCGTGCCTACCTATCAAAAACATTCTGATTATGACCACGTTTTAACGTATGGTCACACAAGTAGACAATTAGGGGGATTTTATTTGGGGGAAGAGCCAAAGCGAGCTGTCAGATTTCAGGACATTGGCCTACTGTTATGTGCTATAGCAGTATTGTCGGACGTGGGAGATGGCGTTCATCACCTATTCCTTGACTATATTAAAGATTGTCCTTTTGAATGGGTGGCTACAGTGGTATTTTTAGAATCTGAATTTTTGTATAAATGGACCTTGCGTACTATTGCTAATAATTGTAACTTTGGAGTTTTTATGAAAGGATTTGTTGCAGGGGGGTGTCTGAATAAGAAAACTTTACAATCCACTGTAAATGAACTAGCCCATTCTCGTGTGTCCGAAATTACTGTGCAACATTTCTGTTTCTCGCTGATGCATGAGAGTGGCTTCTTGCCTGGAACAGTGCAAAATAAGTATAACTGTATCAGCAACAGACATTTATTAAATTCGGGGACTAAGTTTGGGTTTTGGGATACTTATAAAACTATTCTCGGGGATGGGGTTAGGTGCAGGCGTTGCTTTGCTTGGCTACGTCAGTCATGGGTACCAGAGGGGACGATAGAGATTTTTGATTTTATGCCATGCTGTGATAACCTTCTATGTAGAGATTGTTGGGTAACTTTTATGGCAAGGAGTCACATCTGTGCTCATGAAGTTACATGTAAATCGTTTTCATTTTGTCTGGGATCTGAATTTAATCAAAGGCCACAGGAGGACTTTGCCGAAAATTTAGTCCCATGTGATATTTGCGGTGTTATATATAGACAGGGTAGGATGAGAATTGATTTATCTCCAAGGGATGCTATAATTAAAATGAATGCCTTTAGGACACTATTGGGAGATGCTAGGAGAACGTTTGAAGGCTATTTGCCCTTTAATGATTATTTTGACGATAAGATAACTCCACCTTGTCCTTTTATAAATTTGCCAGCTTTATTGGCAAGTGGCTTAGATAACATAGATTGAGCCGCAATAATTCTCAACTTACCCGTATACGTATTAATACCATGCATGCCGCCTCCACTTTTGTTTGATTGAAGGGATGAATGTAATATATCATGGGTGCCTGCAGCTATCAAGTTATTAAGGTCAATATGTACGTACCATATATCACTTTTACTGAATTACATAATAGAAAAGCAAGATACTATGTCACTTAAATCTAGATATGAAATACCCATGGTCATTGTATTATTGAACAGCAATATGTAAAGGTCATATGCAGCCATTCTGGTTCTGTTCCATTTAAATGTGAATTTTTGACAACTTTTGCCTTGCTAGGCTCTGCTCTGAGTATAAATTGCTAGTCAAATTGAGGGTCTCAGGCAGGCACCCTTGGTATATGAATGATTGAGGCAACAGGTATATTGCTCACACTTAATTACTATGTATGATAGAGGTTTGTTTCAGATGGGCGTATAAAGTTCCAAGTCCCTAATGTGTTATTCAAAATAACACTGTGGATTAACATTATAATACTATCTCATAAGTCATGACAGCCTTGCGGTTATTGGGTTTACCATTGTGCATTATATTATTAGTGGGAGTTTCTACTTTATTACGATTATTTGATGGCAATATGAACTTAAGGACCATTTTACTTGCCTTTAACGACTCTCAGGGGTATAACGTGCAAGGTTCTTGACAGCAGCTATATACTGACCAAATTATTAATGAACAAAATAATGATGATTATTGGTTATTGATATTCTACGCTATTTCGTCAACGTTGGGTACATATGTGATTTGCACATAATTTTAGATTTTTTCGGCGCTGATGTTTCTGGGTATGCATATTCAAAATTTACAATGACTATATGATGTTCTATTGTGCCTTTGCAAATTTTCTTAATTACTTAAATCACACCCTTATGCTAGGGTAAATTTAGCATGATGTAGTATGACTTTGCAAAACACACCTGGAACTGTACATAGTGATAGGATTTTCTGTGTTAACTTGGTATTATATTTGTGGTACATACTATGCTTGCCGGTTTCTTATGGATGTACTTGGGCAGCATATTCAGGGATTGTTCTATTTATATATTTAATTCTACTGTGTGGTTTGATTAGGGGGTTGCTTTCACCTCATAATAGGTGTACTCCTATTATTTGAAATCATATTTGTTCAGTCAAACTATATGCCTATTTAAATTACTATTATGGTGGCTGTTGTATTTAGTTTGATTAGTATACATTGAGTGTAATTATTGCTTGCAACATGTGTCATTCTACCTGAAAGTTCCATGATTATAATCCGTATCACATTGCAGTAGTTTCACTATTTATGTTCATGTTTACATGAATTGGTTCAAAGTTCCTGACCACATGGGACGGCCATCTTGCCATCTTGACCGTACTGTATTCATGACTGCATATTCATGCACTGCTGGATTTTCTTTTAGCTTATATTATACAAATATTAATGATAATATTAATAGATTAATGGATCAGCTTATATTAATGTTGGGTTTTGTTTATCATACATATATTTACTCTATGTATTGCTTATATATTGTCGCCCTCCATGTCTATATCTGATGGTTGCTAGTATGACGGTAAATCGCCTTGCTGTAATTCTGGTGGTGGCAGCCTGTATGAGATTCAATCAGTGATTTTGCTCAGCGGTCAGTTTGCTCACAAGATATGCAAATCAGCGATGCTAGTGGCTACATTGTGACAGCAAGTCGCAGGATGTTTGTCTAGACGGGAGCGCTCGAGCTGCTGATTAAATGTGGGACCTTGGTTCAGTGTATTTGTTTACTTTTGATATGATCATATAATAGATGATGAGACACTATATGTCTTTCCACGTGCTTTAGTATTTGTTGATGATAATACCATGCAATGAGTTGCACATGTAACAATAAAAAAAACATAAAGCAATAATTATTATTGCATAAAACAGAACTCCCGGCTCTTATGACATCAATGAGCAAATATTGGGAAATAATTATGCTAACTAAAGGTTTGACAACACTTTAAAGCCACTTTATATGGGAAAATGAGTGTGGATGCACATTGATTTATACTATAGGGTGGTGAATAAATGCTGCACAAAAGCTTTGCAGAAACAGCTGCTGTCAACTGATACAAATGTAGCATATATGTATATATAAAGTCCATTCAGCAGGAGATTAATAATAAATTATTAAATTGGTAGGTATAGATTTCAAAAGACTGAGGTAGGGTTGCCACATGTCTGGTCAGCAGCCTGTGCAGATTGCGTCTATTTTAGCTTTGGGTTTTAAACCTATACAATTGGGCACTTTACTGCAATATACACAATAAGGTAGATGACACAAATAAAATTAGTAACAAAAAAAATATATAGTTGTGTGTTTAGATATGTGTGCTGTGCCGTTTTATATTACTGTTACTTCTATTTGGTGCTAGATAGGCATTGTTGAACTGGTTTCACGATGGTTTGGTGCTTCGGTAATGCAATGATGTTTTAATTATAACATTTGTGTGTGGTTTGTTACTTCAAATTATATTACTGTGTATTTATAGTAGGTTGAGCTTAGTGCCGACGATGCGGTGAACATTAATGTTGTTATTACTTTGCAGTGCTGTGTTGTGTGACTTACTGGTGCTATATTGTATTTAGTGATTTATATTTATGTAGGGCAGACTACTGCTTTGAGTTTCCTATTTCCAGGTGTGTTGGTGTCTGGTGGAGCGGTGCGTTCTTGCGCGAAGCTAGACGAATGTTTGTCCTGGCCATATGGAATGATGCCTAGTTCCCCTACATGCAAGGTTGCGGCCTGCATATGCGTGAAAGCTGGTGCTCCACTCTTCACTGCCTTTAAACCATAATGCGCTCTCCACTTTGACGTTTGTGCTGGGAAGTGGTGAAAGAAGACTACAAGTGTCCATTGTGTTTTTTTGGAAAGGGTATCTCTGCCTTGTCGGACGGGGAGATATGAACATTATGTAATAATATTCCACTTGACAAGCAGCCGATAAAAGGAAGAAGAGGTGCAATGAGAAAATAAAAGAAGCAGGACGCCAGAAGAATTCAAGCAGCAATAAAGGCAGTGAAATTTGACAATACTATATACCAAAATGGAGTAATTCAACAAGGACAATTAATATATTCTAGTAGAATTAATGTACGCATATGTAGGAAAGGTTTATATAAATTTTAAACTGATAATGTAAAATACTGTTTAGTTAACATAACTATTATATGAATGTTTAAATACTAAAGGGGACATTAATGCATTACTATGTGAATGGCCAGGATAACGCATTCAATTAGATATAATATATAAGTTACTAACACATACTATGTTTATATATAAATGAATTGGTCAAGCAGGAACTTGTTAGGGTAAACTTTAATAAGAACAGGCACCATTTTCCTGATTAATTTGTAATATCGATTAGATATTGATAATAAGCCTTGTGGGCAGCTGATATAAATTTACTTGTGATTATAATTAAGGCAGATTAAATAGTGATAATGATGTTTACTATAAAATTGATTTTATTAGTGAATAAGGATTGCAAGAACAATGATTGTTTAATATTGACTTAGATAATTTTAAAAGGTAAATTAAACAATGAGCAGTAACATAATTTAAGGTGCCGAATAGGTGATTTGATTACATATATATAGATAGTACTTTTACTACTGAGTTTGATAATATGATATTAATGACAACTGTAGCTTGACCAAAGTAGTTACTAACACACCCAGAGTTTTACTTGTCGGACGGGGAGATTGTCATGTCTGACTTTGGCACTGGCACGGGTTTGGTATTTAATGAACAAATATGGCAATACATATAATAAGAATACGGAAGTAAGACTCAATTGCAAGTCTAGATGCCAGCATGCTATGCCAGTCTAGCATGGCGTCTCGCGCTCCAGTGAGTAAAACTCTGTGTGCAAGGTAGAGCTAGAGAGAGGAGAGAGAGACGAGAGAGACTTCACACCAGAGAGCTTAGTCAATAAAACGTACAAAAGGTCTTCACAGTTTTCTCTTGAGAAGTGACCACAGCCCGCACACACAGTCAACACATATCCCACTATTGCTGAGATAATACTGATTAGGGTTATACATATACATATCGGTGATGAATAATTAAATGACTTAATCTTTTAGCTATTGGTAGTCTGATGGAATATTATGAGGATGTGAATGAAGAGCAGGAAGCAGCTTCTATAAATAAATAATGCATTTTTCACATGTAATTTGCTTTATACATCTGTAACATTCATAGAATTTCAAGCTATTCTTTAACGAGTCATCAGATTATTTTGATAATGGCACTTTACATGTTCACTAATGTACTGACACTAAGTTCATGGAGTAATATTTTCAATAATCACTGAAAATATTACTGAACATATTCTTTCCCCTGTAAGAATGATAAATGGAATAAATTTCATAGTCAAGTTCATCATAATTTTAAAAATTACAATGTAGAGCCATGCAGCAACAACAAAAAATGCTGTATCATTCCTATCATTTTTATTTGGATGTTCGGCAATGTTTAGAGTTATCATAGAAAATGTTACTCCACATACTTGCTGTCAGCACATTAATATGCTTTGACCTTATGGTGTATTGTGGTTAAACTAGGTGGATTTGTGGTTTACAAACTGGTTACGGTAGACACAGAAAATTCTGCAGCTTCAAGGGACCTTATATACTATATAAGATAGCAGTCACTTATAATAAGCACTGATGTGATGAAGAGATGTAGCCTATGTTCTGCCTTCAGTGGCAAATGTCACTTGTAGACAATGACATCTGAAGTCCACGGCACGTCCTAATTCTTTTGCGATCAAAAACATTAATCGTTTTCTAGAGCTAGAAACCACGAAAGAGACGCTTATACCAGGTATAATAGGTTCCGTGCGTGAGTAAATAGTGGCAAAGAGTGTACATGGATAGTTACTACGGGTATTTTATATTTGGATATATTCTCTATCAAATGTGTTACATAATTCTCATTTATTTTACAGCTGCAGTACAGAAAGGAACATCTGCCACAGAAAAAGAGATCTGGGATGAGTGGTCAACAATATATTTGAAGAATGCATCTAAAAGGATTAGAAAATTTTGATATATTTGTGTGTAATCAATAAATAATTAATAAACTATAGAAACTCGACTGTGTTTTTAATGGTTTATTTCAATATTTGAATCAATTACCAAATATATTATACAAGGGGTAATACAAAGCGTAATGCACGGGTAATACACGGGTAATAGAGGTGTACTACACGGATAATACACGGGTAATAGAGGTGTACTTCACGGGTAATAGAGGTCTACTATTCGGATAATACAGGGATAAAAACAAGAGTACAATTACACGGGTATTGTGGACGGGTATTATCCTTGCAATCTACCCCTGCAGTATCCGTGTAGTACACGTGTAGCGTACACGTGTACTACACGGATACTACACGTGTAGCGCTCACTGGGATGCCTCTAGATTTTGCAAATTCTTACCTGGACCAATAATCATTGGGTTGAAAAAGCTTTTTCAATTTGTGCTTGAAATAGGATGCAGTACGAAGATGAAAATAATGACCAACAACATGTGGATATTTCTGCAATGCAGAAAAGACTTCTGCTTTGTTAATAAGGTCTAATTGTTGTCCTGTAGGTTTTTCCTCATACATGGCAAGGAGCCTCCTCAATGGCTTGAAATAAAATTCTGCACAACTTCCTGTAGATAAAACAGTTGGCAAACCATGGCCTTGTGAGATGTTGCACTGAACTAGTGCTTGGAGTTCTTTTGGTGCTGACACCAATATTGCTGTGTGCCTCGCCAGTTAGCAGAGAACAAATGGATAAGACTGTGTAGTTGGTATGTAGCATATGGTTTCATTTCTCTATTTTTATTTCTTTTCTGCTATTTATGCCAAAATCAAACATATATATTTTATTAAAGCTTTTCAATACAAAAGTATCCTTTTCAAAAATAACTTCCTAACAACGTTGTTAGGAAGTTATTTTGAAAAGGATACTTTTGTATTGAAAAGCTTTAAAATATATATGTTTGATTTTGGCATAAATAGCAGAAAAGAAATAAAAATAGAGAAATGGATAAAAGGTTTTCTGACATCACGGTTGCATGAAGTGGTAGTAAACGGATGTGCGTCGCTCAAACACTTAGTAACATCGGGTGTACCTCAGGGTACTGTACTTGGACCCCCTGCTGTTTTTAACATACATAAATGACATTGAGCGCAATCTCAGCTCAACAATTAGGTTATTTGCAGATGACAGTGCCATCTATAAACAAATTAATTCCATAGATGATGCAATAGTTCTCCAACAATATCTTTTAAACTTCAAAATTGGGCAGAAAAATGGCAGATGTCTTTTAACATAAAAATGTAAATTCCTACGTATCACCAGGCGAACTAAAAATAAGATAAATCATAACTACGCAATGTCCACCCTGATTCTGCAGGTAAATGTAAATGTCTCACTGCAAGTACTCCAAGTTGCCCGGGACACCTTATCCATAAATTCAAACTCATTCACTCGATTAGAAGAAATTGAATCTGATAGGTACTTAGGCATAATCCTAGACAACAAACTCTCTTTCAATAGTCACATAGATGAAATCACTAAAAAAGCCACCAACCTTCTAAATTTATGTCGAAGAAACCTCCACATGTGCTCCCAAGATAGTAAGGAAATAGCTTACAACAGTTTAGTTCTACCGCACCTAGAATATGCCTCGGCAGCTTGGAGTCCCCATACTCAAAAGAAATATACTTAAAATAGAATCAGTACAACGCAGGGCAGCCCGTTTCATATTAAATAATTACACTTATGGCACCGACGCACAACTAACACACCAGATCAATACACAGTTAAAATGGCTCCCCCTTCCCACACAGACGTACCCTCGCCGACCTCTCTCTTTTCTATGAAATAAAAAATAAACTTGTTAATATATCCTTTCCTCCCACAGTTCTACCATCGTTTAGAAATAACATTTACTTCCAACAAATACAATCACTTCACTCTGATGCCCATAAATATCACTTTTTCACTGGAACAATAAGAATTTGGAATCTGTTACCTCCTCATATAGTAACAATAGATAATTTAGACTCCTTCAAAAATGAAACAAAACTCTGGATCACCCCACTGAAATGGACGAAATTAAGAGAAACCTGGACACTTGTTTAAAATTCAAAAGCCTTGTTTTTAACTCACTGCACATTTTTTGCCTTGTTTTTGACACTTTGAGCAGTTTAATTTCAGATGGCAATCGAGGAAAAAATTTCATTGGCTCTTCAATTGCTTGAGCAAAGGCAACACAATGGCCATTTGCTGCCATTCCTCCATGTTTTAGCATATGAATGGACATGGTTGGTGCTAATCTGCATATTAGTTGCTCCTCCACTACAGTTAGATTTGTCAGTTCTGGTGGGACCGGGCCAGGATCCATGTTGTTTGATGCTGAAAACATTTTGATCTGGTTTTTATCCTTATGACACCTTTGGCAATTGCCATTGGTTAATTTCATCTCCAGTTGTATTGAAAGTTATCAACAATTTCGGTCTTAGTTTCATAAACTTTAATTCTTGTCTCCCATTGTGTCTCCAATGAACATTTTAATTACATACATATCATAATTATTGAAATAACCCATCAAATGACTAATCAAAAATAGAATTTAACAATCCACATGGTCAATTTATGTAAGAAAGATATCCTTTTTATATCTAATTCACAATACAACACATAGAAATCGTTCATCTTATCTAAATGTAATAAAACTGTTAATATAAAGTTCAATTAGAATCAAAACATAATG
>CM032662.1:49283252-49325581 GCA_019095985.1 Streblospio benedicti
ATATAGAAAATATTGAAAACATGGCTACTGGAAAGGTTAATGTTCAAGTTATGCCAGTTATAAAGCTCAGCTGACTGTATGGGAGTTAAACACAAAGGTCGATAAGAAAAATAGAGGTTGGATAATTGCTTGAGTTATTTAAATTAACAGTCACATGGGGATCGATGCTCCAACGGCAACGCAGGGGTTAATGACAGCACAGTCTGATGGTAAAGCAGCGTAGTGACAGCGGTCACTGATGTTGTGCTGCACATTCACACCAGGTCATTGGATCCTTGTTCACATCATTCACAGTATCGTCGGCTACGCGTACAGTACTGATTATGAATTATAGACAGGGAATTTTCCGTAAATTCTCATTCCCGAAATTCTATATTTTTCTACGGTAAATTCTTCAAGCTCACCTTGGATCCAGTGACAGATTCGGAAAAATATGTAGTCTACCTTTAAAATTCGCCTTCTTCGGTTCCACTTCTCAAAATTTGCAAAATTCTCTTCGTATCATTAGTTTCAAAGAATTTCCCAATGAATAATATTGATTCTTTGATTCGGATAATTTGCAAAATTCGAAATCGAACGTAACACAAGTTTGTTTTATTTTTAATTTTATTTTGCTTTATCACCCCATGGCAGTATAAACGCACGTAAATGGAAAGTTTGTTACCCATCATGTTGCATAATGCCATATATCTTATAGTGCAGCAAATAAACTTGAAACAGTAATTTTAAATGACGCATAACCAAAATAAGATAGCAGAACAGTTGGGTGATACCAACCCGAGGCCTAAAAGAAATTTTTGTAGAACACGAACAAATTAGCGAATTTACAGAATTGACTTCTTTCCTTTCCTCAGAATTTGCGTAATATAAGGTCTTGATAGCATGCAGATTACAATTATCATCAGAATTTACGGACATTTCATGAATTATGCAAATTTTCAGACGTTCATGCTTCTTTTCATTGGCGTAATTCTAGAATTTTCTGTATTATAGACAAGGTGAGTAAAATGAGAATTTATCATTCGCCTTTAATGGATTCGTTCGCCTTGATTCGGTCATTTGTTTAAAATTCGAAATATTTGGCTAAATTCCATGTCCCTAATTCGTCATCAGTACTGTAAGACATGGACATTTGTATCGTCTCTTTGACCCATGCAAGTCAGTAATAGAAATTTTACGATATTGAATTTACACAGCATTAAAAATGTATTTTTGTAATACAATAAAATTTGATAAGGATTCATTGTTTGTATATATTTTTCTACTGCTTGAAAAATCCAAAAGTTAAAAAGTACATAAATATATTAATTTTAATTTAAATTTCGAAGCAACAGCTTCCTGATCACAAGTAACAAATATATATAAATTAAAATTAATATATTTATGTACTTTTTAACTTTTGGATTTTTCAAGCAGTAGAAAAATATATACAAACAATGATTCCATATACTGCATGCCTAATTAACAGAACATTAGTGATAAAGATTCATTTCGTTCCTTCTAAATTTGACATAGAATCTTTTTAACGTCTCTTTGACACATGGAAGTCAGTTAGCAGGAATTTTACTGATATTGAATTTACACAGCATTAAAAATGTATATTCGTAATGAAATCTATTCATGATTACATCGTATGATTTTTTTTTTCTGTTTCTGCTGCCTTATAATCGAAAAACAAAGTCCTATTTTTAGTGAAGAATCAAATTTATTTAGACATGTTTCGACATCTCTAGTGTCCTTCTCAATTTAATTTAAAAAATATAGAATATTACAAAATCAAACAACAATGTCAATCATATTTTATACCATCTCTATACCAAAATATCATATTATACTAAATTAT
Source organism: Streblospio benedicti (assembly GCA_019095985.1). Classification (NCBI taxonomy): domain Eukaryota; kingdom Metazoa; phylum Annelida; class Polychaeta; order Spionida; family Spionidae; genus Streblospio; species Streblospio benedicti. Next base: position 49,285,096 of record CM032662.1, read on the forward strand.
ACATTATACTAAATTGACATTGTTGTTTGATTTTGTAATATTCTATATTTTTTAAATTAAATTGAGAAGGACACTAGAGATGTCGAAACATGTCTAAATAAATTTGATTCTTCACTAAAAATAGCACTCTGTTTTTCGATTATAAGGCAGCAGAAACAGAAAAAAAAAAAAAATGCGACCACATGCTGCATACCATATGTCACAAATCTTGTCATCGTATGAATTGACAAAAAAATTCAATAAAGCCAAAAAGCTGAATAGCAGAGTCCAAACAAAGTCAACAAAAGTACTGTGACAAAGCACAAATCCTTTTTATTTTATGAAATCAATGGAAAACAACGTTTGTGGGATCCTCACCTGCATCCAGAAAGCGTTGATGCCGATAGAGATGGGCCCGTTCTTGTACAGCCACACTTTCATGTCTGCCAACGAGAAAAACACATGTCAATCGCCCTATATATTTGGTGGAAGTCCCATAATGTATAAAAAACAACATGTAAAAACATCATAATACAAGGGCTTGAAAGGCATGGTGAAAGATATTACTTAAAAAATGAAAAAGCATTCAACACGGATGTTATATTCAAGTAAAATATACATACATATGTTAGGCTAAGTGCTGCTGCCTTATTTTCTTTATTTTGTATTACACTCACTTGTAAGCCAAGTTGGCCGGGTGACATTATTTGTTTAGTTATACATGTTTATATATTGTTTTATACTATATTCTCTTTATTCATCATACAAGTCAAATTGGAGACTGAAATGTTGAAACTAGTAGAATATTGTATTAATTTGATTTGTATGATGAATAAAGCAGCGAAAAAAGAGAATATAGTATAAAATGAGACCTTATGCAGCATACCAGGTACATTCAATTTTACAATTTATATATTGTAATAGTCACATGTCAGTATAATACAGGGTAAGCACACTCCCAAATACTTAATTTTCCAGGGTTTTTCAGGGGTATTTTGACATAAAACGTGTCATTTTTCCAGGGGTTTGAGCTAATTTTCCAGGGTAGTTATTTTAGATAATAATTAAATTGTGGTACTTCTTGAATTAAAAAAAATATATGGATGAGTGTACACCCTTCACGGTCACGTGAAAAAAAAAAGTTTTTATTCATATAATCTTACCGAAGGTAGTAACTTACCTTTGGTAAGATTATATATGAATAAAAAACTTATATTTTTTTCAAGTGATTGTGACACCCTACCCTTCCTGTACAGATGCAATTTAGAGTGATCTATCCAAAGAGGATCTCTACATAGCATATGCATATGCAAGGTTTATTTGTTGACACTGACTGCATACTTTGACAATATTTTGAATATTCTAATGACATCTGGTCAGTGTTAGCTAAACTGGGATAAAATTGAATAAATTTCTAATTTTTTCTTTAAATTTGAAAAAATTCTACGTCTCATGGGAATCATTTAAAAAAAAAGATCATCAAAATCCGACAAAAATTGACAAAGTTATTAATATTTCTTTGTCTGTTTTGGGGGTATAAATTCGGACACGATTTTCCTATTTACCCATGTTAAACGTGATTCAAAACCTGTCCAATTTCCCGTAGTAAAAAAGCTGATGCTGCAGACCCACAAAATCTGAGTAACTTTTCTAAATTGACAATGTGTTTGATTTTCTGACCATTCGGCAACAACTATGAAAATTTCATACACATCCGCCTAGTCAACACATATATACTATATTTTCTGAATTTTACTGCAATTCTTTCTGAGGTTGCCCTGGTGCCGTGGTGGACCCGTGTTTGTGTCTAATTCACTGACACTAGCCCATTAGAATTTGCTTTCATTTTCGCTCACATTATCACACGTTTTTGTCTTTCAAACTACATAAACTTCACCCATCTTATTGTCAAAAAGTAGTATACTTTACCTGCATCCGTTCTTACCATCGAAAAACACAGACACATCCTCAATTTATAATAATTAAAAGCAATTGTTAAACATTTCTGAGAAATATCTGAAACTAGGTCTGACACCAAAGTGCCCGTGGAGGTGCCACTTCGACTGGTGGAATAGAAAATGAAACTGGTGTATAACTAATTTATGGCGCCAGGCAACTAACAGAATTCACCTCCTAGGCGGTGCATACGTCTTTTTATAGAAAGCCGTTCAAATTGAGTTCGCCACATGTTGCACAATAGTATCAGTAGGTGCCGGTGGTGGCGCTTCGTTTGCGAGGTGCAGTAGAAAACGAAAGCGGTGCATATAAATCACTTTGGCAAATCGAGTTCGTTACATAAACACAGGAAATGACACGGGATATTATTATTTTTTGTTCAATTTACTCGTTTTCAAAGACTTTCCCGGGACATGGTCGAATTCCCGGGGTATTCCAGGGTCATATTTGCTGAAAATCAAATTCCCGGGTTTTCCAGGGGCGCGCGAACCCTGTAATAAAATATTATTGAATTGAACTGAGTAAATACGACTTGTCGGAGCTGTGCCGTGGTAATTTTCGACGTACCGTCTTCGTTAGAGGAGATGTTGACGGCGCCGGTGATCTGTACTTTGGCCAGGCTCTTCTTGAACGAGCACTTCTCATCCCGGGCGTCGTACGGATAGTCCGTCTCCGTCTCCAGCCCGCCTGAAAAACACAAACAGACATCAGAGACTTCTGCCTCCAGTTGAGAAAGATACAGTAGGAAAAATGATGCTGCCAATGACCTGGTGTGGATGTAGTCGTCTGGATACATGAGCAATTGATTTGTAAACACTTCTACTTATAGAAAAATTAATCAATTGATTCTAAAAAAAAATATCTATAAAATTAATTATTTATATAAAAAATTAAAACCTTTTAAGACTGACTACTTCCAAATAAATAAGACTTTTTAATAGCTATTATTTTCCCCAAAACAAAATACTTTGTGATGGATGAAAATAATCTAAGGTAGGACAACTTATATATATAAAGAAAATTAATTAAATGATTTTAAAAAATAAAATTAATCATTCATATAAAAAATTATGACCTTTAAAGACAAACTTCCAACAAAATAAGACATTTTAATAGCTATTATTTTCCCCTAAATAAAATACTTATACAATTTATTTATGAAATTAATCATTCATATAAAAAATTAAGACCTTTTAAGACAGACAACTTCCAACAAAATAATTTTTAACAGCTATTATTTTTCCCTAAAACAAAATACTTATACAATTTATTTATTAAATTAATTATTCATATAAAAAAATACGACTTTTTAAGACAGACCACTTCCAACAAAGACTTTTCAATAGCTATCATCCCCCGCCCCTCCCAAATAAGACAAGACATTTTAGGGATGCCCGGCGGGGGTTTACCGAGGCGCATGATTTCCTGGTACGCGTTGCTGGGCAGACCGCCATTACAGCCCTCGTCAAGCTTGTCACAGTCCACAAGTTCTGAAAGCAAAGCACGGTCGGTCTCATCAAACATGTATCATTTTGAGTTCTTTCTTTATAAAATATGCCTAAATTCCAAAATTAAAACCATATAATTACTAAATATATCTAAAATTATTTATCAAACTGTTTTCAACTATTGTCCTCGTCAGAATACAATAAAAACATAAGTACTTAAAAGACACCCAACAGTTGACACATCTTAGAAAGGGGATTTTATACTTCGCAGTCTTATCAAACACATACGTTACATTGAAGACGGCACATGACTCATTGGATGCCTTCAGTTTAGCACGTTTTTTCATACATTCATATGCAATTCCTTGGGTTATCATGCTCTGTAACTGCCCTATAACCCAGACATATATCACCCCTGCTAAAACAAACATGATATTAGTGTTATCAGCCACGTTGTCATTGATTTCCATGAATTGGCCACTACGTACATTTACTTTTACTGAGTTATTAAGAAAGGACGTCGTGATGTAACTGCCGGAACGAGAGTGCTTTTTGTACACAATGCATTCTATAGATACAAGCCACATGGAAACGAGTATAACCGAGTCAGGGCTCTACGTTAACCCTGGCGAGAGGTTGCCCACAGGACAACCAGCACCCAATTTTTGGTTGTCCTAACTTACCATGAGGTTTGACTTGTTTTTGCGCTCAGTTTTATGCTATACAGATATAGCATCTTAGATTATACAGCTTATTTTATGATTATATCAATCAAAATGTTAAGAAAAAACAAACAAAATTATTTGTACACATAATGTATCTTTTCTCGTGAACAAACTTTATACAAAATTAAAAAAATAATTAAATATGCAAGTTTTTTTGTTTTATCCTCGTGTCTATTGTACGATTCAAAATTTTGTCGTCTCAAAAGCTCAAGTTATGTTATGTTGTAATATTTTCACAAAATTTATTTTAGAAACTCCTCCAACCTTCAAAAAAAACACCCTATAATATTTGTAGGAATGAAATTTAAGTATTTTCATGAATTTTTGTAAATAGAATACCATACCATAGGAGTGTTGAAAGTTTTGAAACCACGTAGAATGTTACAGCTAATTTTGGAAAGATTTGGAAATGCAAATGTTGTTTGATGTGTTGGAGAATGAAAAAAATTCTTGATTCAATTTAGGTGACACAGGGTTTTGAAATGCACATCTTGCATTACTTTCATTTTGAAATTTGAAATTGGTTGTCCCACAGGACAACCACCCTTCAACTTTTGGTTGTCCTGATTTTAAAAATGGTTGTCCAGGACAACGGGACAATCCTTAACGTAGAGCCCTGCCAAGTACTATATTAATGCCGGTGTCTTCACCTTGTTCGGAGAGATCGACAAGTTTGCCCGTTTTGATGGCGTTCTGACCCTCGATGTTGCCAGTCACGGAGAAAGCCCAGCAAGACCCACAGTTTCCCTGCAGCAAAAATCACCTTAACAGAAAAATGATTGACGTTTTCCTAACAAAAACCAATCTACATTCTTAATACTTATAATATCTATAATGCCTATAATAATGAAATACAAATTACAGCTCTCTGTATCTTAGCTATTCAAACTATTATGTTTAAATGTATTTCCTTACCAACAAGATTAAAGTTTGAAAAACACAATATAAATTCTCTTATTTTCATTTTCAAATATGGCTTTCATCTGCAGAGAGACCCTCTCAATTTTAATCTTCAATTATAATTCACAAACGAATACGTCTCTGGCCAAAATGGTTAAAATACAAGTGACCTTTTCAACTAGATCATAAAACCAAACCAATACTTGTCGGGTTAACGTGCACCTGGTTTTTCACTTCCGTCACGGCGCTCTTGTTCCTCCAGTCCCATGCGTCCGGAGCGGCCACAGCAGGAATCTCCGCTCGCTTCAGGAATTTGCTTTCACTCTGATCCCAAGCGGGGGTCAAATAGAACTTCCTGAACTCCTCCTCGGTGAGATCCGCGAACTTAGTGACCCCATACTCAGCCGAGCCTTGCTCCTGGGACTGGTACTTTCTCGCCTTGATCATGTTGTCTCGGAAGATGGAGAATCGCTTACGTTCTTCTGGAAAACGGAAAAACGCGGACGTTTATTTGATCCACAATTATGCATTCCACCGGCTTCGGTTTTGTTTACACGATAGAGATGACAAAGAGTGTGTAAATGAACATTGAGATAAGTTACAAAAACGGGTGTGTTTAGTACATAATCAGTAGCCAGCAGATGACTGAGACGTATATCATTAACATCTTGATTTTAAATTATATTTATTTTATCTTATTCATAGCTGTTGAAAAGTTCAAAAAGAGTCAAAAAAATAATTTGATAAGGACCAAGAGGTCGAAAAAAAGTATTAATAATTTTTTCTGGTTCTTTTTAAACTACAGCTATGAATAAAATAAAATAAATAAAAAAAAAATTAGCCACAAACCTGTGTACCAAATCTCATGTATTACATATAACATTTTGATTGACTTCTGATTCAAAATATTATGTGTATCCATCGAAAGACATACAATTTTTTGGTTAAAGCCCTCCAAAATGAGGACTACATGTACCAAACTATTAAAATCAGGGTGACCACAGAATTTTGAAAATCAAATTCCCTGATTTTTCCTGATTGTTTGACATTTTTCCCCTGATTTACGTTTAATAATTAGACCTGATTTTAAGACTCAGTCACACCTTTACCACCTCATTTTGATCATAGTATTGTTGTTTATAATTGGGTGTGAAAGGTTAGTATATGCCAAGTTCACTTTATAAAGATGTTTTTGTAAAAACAGCATGTCTAAAAAATTTATTAAAGCCCAACGGAAAATAAACCAAACATGTATTGCATGTATTTTTTGATATTTTTAGATTCACCGATTATTTTACGAGTTTATCTTAAAAATTCCCTGATTTTTCCCTAATTAATTCAAGATTTTCAAATTCCCTGATTTTTCCAGGCAGGGATTTTTTTCCACAAAATTCCCTGATTTTCAATGTCCGTTGTCACCCTGTAAAATTACTATGCAAAACCCCCTCACCTTCGTCACTGCTGTACGTTTTGCCGAACTGATTCTTGAAATCGACAAATGCTCCGTAGTTGCCGACGTCATGGTCACCACCTCCTAACATGGGCTAAAAACACCAACACAAACTGATTTACTCATCATCAGGGTTGGCATCGACATATGTCGACAAGTATTTTTAGGGAAAAAATGTCGTGACATTAATGAGATTTATTTTTCTCCCAATTCGCGAGTCATTTTGACAGTTTTGAATTGTTCTAAATGTCAACATGACTTATAAAATCATAAATAAAAATGTAAAGCGGTGATATTTGTGACATATTCGGAGAATTTGAGAAAAATAATTCATTAATATCAATGCCTACAAAATAAGAGAAAACTAAATGTCATGAAGTTATATCTGTGATATTTTCAATTACCCATATATGTAAAAAGGACGCAAGAAATTAAAAAAATAAATGTCGATGTATGACAACAATGTCATGAATGTTGACATTTACTGACATTTATTACAAATGTGACACTTGCCAATCCTACTCATCAATAAAAATATATGCGCAGTGTGGAAGCGATTCCTGTAGAACAGCGATGTTAATTCAGCAGACAAAATTTTAATCTCTGCCAAGATATTCTCAGCCCATTATGAAGTTAATATAATACCTTGCGATAAATCAACATATTCATTTCATATAACATTAAGCTCTATGACTCCATCACATGAACTCCACAGCATGCTTACTACAAGTACGACAGAAATAGATTCATGCCATAATTAGCAAATATCCAGAACGTTAAAAAACGCCACGGATAAGTACACATCCTATCGTCCAAGACGGGTATCTGTATTGTCAGGACGCCGGGTACAAATTTTGAGTACTCGCAGTCACCCCAAACATCAGTTTAAATCAAATTTACCTGGAGTCTGTTGATTTGGACGTGTAAATTTTAGCTAGGACGTGTATATTTTTCAGGATACCCGTCCTATAGACAAGCAAACACCAGTTTTCGTACAACTAAGAATCATGGGAAATAAATAGACAAACAAACCAAGCACGTGGCTGTTTTGCATAATTATATGCATGAAGCTTTTTCGCTGTCTCATATGAAATATATAAGTACAATCGTACAAAGGTGTCTCAAATAGTTACAACACACGTGGTGCAGTCTCAATCAACCAAAGCTCTGTGATGCTACAATGTGTCAGAAAATGATAAAGACTGACAGTGTTAGTCTATTTTTTCCCCAGAATGCAATTGTTTGTAGCCACCTGCTGGTTTTAGACAGGAACTACAATTAGAAAAAAAAAAGCTCGATGTTTCCCTGGCGTACCTGCTTGGGCTCCTCCATGCGTGGCAGGTTCGGGACCTGGTTCATGATCATGTCGATGTTGCCCTTGGCCTGCTGGAAGAAGGCCTTGGCCGCATTCACGGCGTTGGTCTCCTCCTCCTGTTGTTGCTGCTCCGCGTCCGAGGCGACCACCGGGTCACAATGGAACGCCGTCACCTCCTTCTTGTTGAGCCACGAACGCACCCACACCGTGGCACTGCACTGCTGCACCTGCAGGGTGAGGATTAGGTGAAAAAATGTTACTTGTTTTTTATTTTAGCAGGACATTAACCCTCAAAATGTCTACTGTCCTGCAAAATATGTACTTGATTTATCCATGCAAAAAAGCTCTATATTTGTATGACAAATTATTCACTGATTTTTTATAGTCAAAAGGATCTTTTGTATTTCCAAAACCAAATTCTATTCAAACTCGTCCCCTTTTTAAAAGGGAGTTTTTACCAGTCAAAACAAGAACATTTTGAGAATTTTTTTTCTCTAATTCTGATCCTGACCTGGTCTTAACATGCACGAGAACTTATTTTTGTTTCTTTCTTCTCTCTCTCTCTCTCTCTGTTCTCGGTAGCAAGCAAGTTCCTGCCACTGTTCGGACAGCTGTAAAGCTTCCGTTTGTAGTGTTATGGAAGCTTAGGGTTGTAAAAGCAATCTTCAGGGTTAAATGGAAGCTCAGGGTACAGAGAACAAGCAAGCTTGGGAAAAACTCATTGGAATATATAGGAAAATGTTCCTTGTAATTGTAAACAGTTATTGCAATACTATGATGTTATCAAATAAAATAATGTGATTATGATATGACAGTGTCTGCATAACACAAATCATAAAACTAACAATTCAAACATATATATATATGAAAAAAAATTGGTCAGCTGACTTTGAACTCCATTGCATGAATTAAATCACTTAAATCATCAATCTTAAGCATCAATTAAATCACTGATACTAGCAGATAACTTGAAAACAGAGAGTTTAAATTAATTTCAAATCTAAAAACACATACACCAGTGACGCTGCATAGTTCCAAGTCTTTGCCTTCATCTCTTTTGGGACAATCGGAAACGCCGAGGTGAAATTCCAGTTCATATTTCCAGCCAGCCACAAGCTACAAATACATGCATTACAAAGGAAATTATACATGACAAATCGATTGTTGACAGATACTGATAGTAGCTTGATTTCAAATAGGAGTGGGTACAAAGTTCAATTTTCAACAGTTTGTAGTTTCATCACTAAAGCTTCTAGATGCTATATTTTCATGGGCACAGTGAGTCTTACTCTCACAGGAAGAGTCAATGCTTCCATCATTGTTTAGTCCATATTTTTTATGACTATAACATCGACATGTCATGGAGCAAACAATGCTGGAAGTCATGAGCTCTGTTCTTAACACAGTACAAGTGCCTGTGTGTTTGGACATTCATTGCCAATGTTAGGCATTTTATTCTCTAAGTTAGATTTAACTTTAAGTCATAAAAAATGTAAAAAGTGACCAAACAATAATGTCCAACCTAGCTTGTTGAACTTGTGACTGCCATTGCCATTTTTGTTGGTCAAGTTTTTGTAATTAGTAGGGTCCGGAGAGGTACACCAGGTACAAGTCAGGTTTGACATATCAACAGGTACAACTTTACCATGTAAAATCTTTCAGTACCAATATAAGCTGATGAAAGCTTGCCCAAACGGGAAAGAAGTTAGACAATCAAACAGGTTAACTGCCTATGTTAAACCTAAAGGCTTTTGACACCCTGAGATGTAACCAAATACATATGGCTAGTATCGATCATCTATACTAATGGGAAACATAAAGACTAAGCCACGTATTTGTGGTTACCTGAGATGTTGCTTGACCATTGACTGTTGCAGTTGGATAGCAAGATTATGCTATCACCTAATTGATAGTTAAAGCTGGTTCTTTATATCAAACACAAGATATTGCCCAGATCTTATATATTTGCTATACAAAACCACACTCGACCACACCACATAATTTGCATCATGTGTAGGGCAGCGCACATGTATAGTCTAACACACAAGTCCAAGCAAGGACCATGGTCATAAGTTTAGTAGTATTTCAACACAACTATATAAACCTTAATACATCGACAGAATTGTGACCACCGGGTACGGGTCGGGTATAAACAACAGTACACGAGTTCAAAATTCTGTAACCGTCCGACCCCTAATATTAGTAATAATTTATTTTATTAGTACATGCAGTACTAATAAATAGACGGACGCCATTAGTATTACTGTATAGTATTTTTACCTGTACTTTTGCGTTGGTCAATTTTACTAGTTTATATCTAAACATAGAGTTGCTTCTATGTTCCAAATCTGTCACAGCATATTGAGCCAATTCTTGTACATCATCTTTATTAATATCTGCCTCCTTCCAACCACCCACATTTCCAAAAGCAATGGAAAAACAACTCAATAATATTATAAATGTCTTCATGTTGAATCTTTGTTTGTAATCTGAATATCACATGACATTTCCGCGTGTTAACCTTTATCACGTGTGTTTATTTTGTATCGTAACGTAGAACGCATATTTGATAAATGCTAAGACGCTATAGCCTCTGCACAATAAGCCTTTCTACTGTTACTGTTAGATTAAACAAACATGATAAAGGCTAAACATCTTTGAGTGAAGTCTTCAAATTCACATTGTCCGAAACTGACTTTTTACCTTCAAGCAAAACACCAACACTAATTAAAGAAGTATAGGACAGATACGTCTAACTGAAATAACAGCCAAAGGAATATATTTATGGCGATTGTTTTCCTTTAGCAAACTTTATAGATCTACTAATAGCAAACAGATCTTGTTGTCAACAGATTACCCCAAATGCAACCATTTTATATTCTTATTTTTCTTCTTTTGCTTATTCAAAAAAAACTAAAAATAAAAAAACAAATATATATTTATTTAAATTTCGACACAACAGTGTCCTTGTCGAAATTAAATCTTGATTGGACTGATTTTGACAAGGACACTGTTGTGTCGAAATTTGAATAAATATATATTTGTTTTTAGTTACTTTTTTGTTGGAATAAGCAAAAGAAAAAAAATAAGGATATAAAATGAATCCATTTGCTATATACTAGTTAACAACAATATTGAATACATATACCAAATGCAACCATTTTTACTCCAGTTTTCAAAATATGTCTAGGGGGAATGCTATGGTTAGGATTGCAGGGGTGGTTTAAATTTTATGTGGTGAGGATGAAGGCTTTGAGTTAAACGGTAGAGCCCAATCCTGTCCCCCTCAAAATGTTTGAAATTCTGAGTGCCCACTGGTTAATATGAGAGGGTAGGCCCGGTGGTCATCTGGTACCCCCATAGACAATCTAGTGCATTTAGAGTAATATTTCAAACACTATCGGAAAAAAATATTAGAAGTATTATAATTACTATGAGTAATATAACGAAACCAGTTCTTGAGTAGGTCTCCAGTGCGCGAGGTTGCAGCAACCTCTCAGGGTATAAAGTAGTTTATGTAAGTTGCACTGGAATAGGTATTATTATACCCTTTGTTACACACACCTTGTTGTTGTTCCTTCTTAAGCCCACTGTAGGGTTAAGAACTCAGTACACTATAGTACTGAGATTCAGCCATTAGGGCTCAGTTTCCTTGTAGACGCTAGTCGGGTAGCACGTAGGGCGGTAACCTATTCTCGATGAGGATAGGCCCTCTTTACTTATTCTGACAGGGCTAGCCGGTGGCAAACCCTCTCCTCACAGTGCCTGGGACTGCGTGGCTTCGCAAAGGGGACGCCCTGATTGTTGCATGTCAGCACCGGTGCCAAGTCCCCTCCGCGTAGGGGCCCATCGTGAAACCCTGCTTGTTAGGCACCAGGCAATTGCCCAGTACGCTGGATGGTGGCCTGTACGTGGGGTACCAGTTAACACAACGAGGAGTAGTAAGGGAACCAACATCGCCAGGAGTCAGCCATCCGTCGCGCGTCTCGAGCTCCGGCTCGTTGCGCTGCGAATCAGCACAGCTCGTGACCCAGCTACCACTGGGGATTGCGATCGACTCCACTTTGTTTACAGTAATAGGAAATTTTAAGATGAGTATTCAAATAAGGAGTAATAATTGGTGGAGTAGAGAATGATATCAAAGTAAATGATGTACATAAACTACTGATCTATTTATGAATTAATATTGCTCAAACTTTTGACAAAAAATTTATTCATGAGAAAATATGTTGCATACTTAAGCCCCCACCGGTTCTCTGACAGCATTTACACTCGTCACCTGATCAATATCCACTGATCAAGTCAGGTTGTCCTGACGAGGAACAGTAAAATGGGCAAAATGGTATCCAATCAAGCCCAATGTTGTGTACATCACTATAAACATTCAATACATGTAGTTCAAACCAAAGCGGTTTTGAATCAATGTTTGTGTAAGTACAATGCAGATCCCTCATTGTTATCCTAGACCTATAGCTAGGTAGTAAGTCACGGTTTTGATCAATTCAAGGCCAGATCAGGATTTCATGATTTTTTTCTGTGTGGAGAGTCACAGAGATGAAACAAAACTATAAATATGATTTTGTAGTGGAAATAAAGGGAGGGGACTGGGACGCACACGCCCCCTGTACCTCCCCCACTTGATTTGCTTATGTGCTACCCATCTGATTGTGATTCCTACATGAGCTTCTGTGGTTCCTACGTGTGCTTCCATGACCTAATCGACAGGAAGTTTGACATGTGACCCGAAAGTCGTGGGTTTGATTCCTGGTCTGGTCTGGTTGTGGATGTTGAGCAAACTCATATTTAATAGGCTGCATATGGCTCCTTTGTAACTATACATTAGGTACCGGTGAGCCAAGCAAGGATGCCAATACCCAGGTGTAAATGTAAATCCCAAGAGCACAGTAACATTGAATTGAGAGTGTGACCATTTATTTCGAAAGTATGCAGCTTTATATGTTTTTTTTGGTGCAAAACTCTGCCGGCTACCTTATATGTCAGATCATAAAAATGTTCATAAAACAGTTTGGTGTGTGGTCCAGCATTGTTTAGCATTATAGAATAAAAGTGCCTTGTGAGCGTTAGGGAACAATCATAAATAACGATACCTGGGGGTGGTAGGGGTGGGGGTCGTCCATTTTTTGGGGCTCGAAGAAAAAGTTAACAGACCTTTTTAAAAATTTGACTGACCCCCCCTAAAGCAAAAGTCCTCTACATAGTTATTGCATTTTTGGACAATTGCTAAAAGAAAATATTTGAAAAAAGATACTGTAGCATGATAAAAAAGTTTCAGTGAACCCCCAAAGGAATCAGAAAGTTGGAAGACCCCTCGTAGAACTTTTTGGACAACCCCACCCAGTATCATTATTCATGACCGTTCCCTAACAGCAGCAGCAGCAGCAGCAGCAGCAGCAGCAGCAGCAGCAGCAGCAGCAGCAGCAGCAGCAGCAGCAGCAGCAGCAGCAGCAGCAGCAGCAGCAGCAGCAGCAGCAGCAGCAGCAGCAGCAGCAACAACAACAACAACAACAACAAACTATAACATTAATACCATACCAATTCAATGGGGGACATATGAGACGGGGGACCAATGCGACGGGGACAAATGAGAAATAAAGTTGGTCAATTATTCACAAAATATCAGATCACAATTATGGTACAAAAAATTATGGTAAAAGTATTTATGGTAAAAAAAATCATAAATATCGTTATTTTGGTTGATGATAAAGGCCAGTTACGGACAGTGAATTAATATTCATGGCAGTCGCGATTCCCACGTTCACAATGCAAACTTGAAACATATGTGCTACATTTTCACTCAAACAATTTTATTTGGAAACTGAAAGATGAATTTTTGTGCTGCTCATTAGAAGGTAGTGTAAATCATACAAGGAATGTCATCAAATTCCAAGTTTTTTTCCCTCGGTGATTGAGTGTTTAGAATTGGCAGATTTAAATGGAGTGTTGATTTCATTTCATTGTCACTTCAAATGGGGAAACTTTAACAATTAGAAATGTATTGCATGTCAAACCAAATATGGCTCAAATAATCCAGCTACCTTACTTATACTGAGCCATTTAGATGTATATTTTATATTGTATATGGGTTGTTTTTAATATGTACGCATGGCCTAAGACACATATTTGGGTAAGGAATGTGTTAGAATATTAATCCCTAGAATTGAATGCTAGATAAGGTTATGTTACTAAATTGTAGTTAATTGTATTATAATATGATTCCATTATTGACTAAGGATCCAAATACACTGTAGATAAAAATGCATGCATACATTTCCCTCAAATATTCATTTCCATTTTTAAGAACCTACGTAGATCCAGAATAATACGTAAGAATGTAACATCCATTCGATTTACCATTTTATTTGAAATTATATGGATAAAGAAACTCGGAGTGAATGATACTGCTAAATATGAACATCTCATAAGTGAATGTCATGGATGTTATAAGGCATAATGATAAAATTGACAAAAACAAATCCATTGTCTAGTTTATATTAATTTTATTAGAATAACATTAATTTGAACATTGCACTCTCCATGAAGTGAACAAGTAATTTTTTAAAAATAGCCACTGGAAACAACATCTGTGCAACCTGAGCAGCCACATTCAACACCATGACAGTTAAATCACTAAGAAAGTATACTTTTTTGCAATCATCAATTTTATCTACATTTGTACCATTAATATTTAATACCGTATGTTTCTACATACCCGTTCATTATCTTTTAACCGCACATTGTTTATTATTTCTCATGCATCAACGACCAACCAAAGTACATTCATTGTCACGCACATTTCGACTCACTGTATTCATTTATCATAACTTAATGCGTAAATTACACACACACACACACACAACTTTCTTTTGACTCTTAACTTCTTTTGCCTTTTATATACAAAAGAGAATTTCTAAAGCTCATACTACAGGTAATTGTATAAAATGATAAGAAATAAATATGACATTATGAAGATCGAGAAACCTTGAAAAAAAATTGAACATGTTCACAGGGATAAATATTATCCATGAAGCTACAGGCAAATAGTGAATAACTAACATCTACTTTCCCTGCTTTAGCTACAAGTTATATTTGTGCAATTCCAATACAAAATTTCGTTGCCTAAACATGGTGAGGGTATTTATTACAAAACTCAAAATCATGCACAGTTTTGATATGTGTGTATTATATTTGATGAAATACAAAGTAAGTACCAAAATGCCAGATTATTATGCAAGTTAAATATTTTGTGACGTTTACATTGTGATTATGATGATTCAATACATATATATTATTTAAAATTTGCTAGACAGCAGTCGAGCATGTGTTTATATGTTTATTTTCTTACCATTTTGGAGAGATATAATCAAAACATTGTCAAAAGGAGTTCAAAATGATATATTTTTATATTTTTGTATACAAAATTTAGATATTATTAGATAAATTTAGATATGTTGTGATTATATCAAACAAGATAGACAAAAAATAAACATAAAATCTGTATATATTGTATACATTTACATAGATTTTCATTTAGTGCGTAAAATATCATTGTGAAAAAAACATCACTTAGATATCAGCATAATCATTCACACATATATATCACATTTTTATTGTATACAAGAAAAAAAAAAGAAAAAAAAAAAAGTACAAACAAAAACACACACAACAAAAATATAAAATGTAGTTGAAAGAATCACACTGTTTATATGCTCCTGCTTATTATTGTACTATTTTGTAATTTAATTGAAATGTTCAACTTTTTAATTTTATATTTTGTTCATATTTCATTGTAAATTCATCTACTCCAAAAAGGCCCAGACTTATTTTTTTTTAAAAATATACACATTTAGTAAAAAAAAATTCTTAACTAACTATCAGCCATTCCCACCCATATTGCTTGAAATTACTTATATTTGGTGAAAAATAATCCATTTTCCAAAGCTACACACAGTACTTCTTATTTCATTTAGACCATATGCTATATACCTAATACACAGTGTTATATATTTACTCACTAGCACCACATAATACCGTAATGAACAAACTAATGCGAGTTTGTCTCCTGACTTTGTACTGGACCACATTTACTCCGGTTCAAGCATTCAGACAACACAAGCATTTCAAAGGCCACACAATTCTGATGGCTACAATTTTCAAAATATTCTACAAAAAGTACAATACAACACAAGAAATACTGTCACATCAAAAATATTTTCAAATATGTACATCAGCAATGATTCAGCATGGCATTTGATCTCATAATACATATCAAAGTCATAAAACTGTACAATCGTTTAGTGATAGGGGAATTCAATTCAAGACACTCATTTTCAAAACTTCATCCCAAAATAAGACAACCTTACTATAAAAAAGTAATTTTTGTTACAATCTTCCTTTCAAACAAACATCTTCCAAAACACATTCATTGCACATCAATTAAACCCTCCATTTCAACACACGACACCATAGGCATTTGTAATGTTGTAGGTTTCTTGCTAAAGATACGGACTTCATGGCTTTGACCATTTAATATTATTGTTATATATAGGGCATACAGAAAACAATGATCATATCCACAAGACTGTTAGCTGTGGTAATAAACCTACCGCAGCACAAATGCCCATGCACGAAGCAATATCACGATTAGATAGAAAAAAGGATAACACATATTAAAAATTTCCTAGAAAAAAAACACACACTTTAACCGTTAACTATTTTTGCTCTGCGGCTGCTTTGGGTCGTATCTTCATCTCGACTCTCTTCAGCGACTTTGTACTTCCTGTCCAAGGTTTCCATGCGACACCGTCATACATTTTATCCGCAACATCCCCCCCTTTATAATATTTCCCGTTCAGATTCGACTTGTAGCACTTGTAATACCACCAGGCGCCGTTGAATCGTTTCGCGCAGCTGCCGCCGAAATCCTTGACTGCCTCGTCGTTGTCGACGTCTTTCGTGGAGAACTTGTATCCGTTGTGTTTGAGCAATCCGTCGCCTGCGTTTCCTGAGTAACCGGCCACCGTAAGACGGTAACCGTCATCCTCGTCAGCCACCTGAGTATAATAAATAAATTATATTACTAGATTTGTAACAAAGCATAATACTAGAAACAGATTTTCCCTGTTTGTATTATTTTCAAGCTTCTGCTTTATAAATAAAAAATAATAATCTAATTCATGTTGGTCCAAATTTATTTATTGTTTCAACACCTCCAGTGTCCTTTTCAATTTAGATTAAAAAATTTCAAATACCAGTTCCAAAAAATTTATTACAAAAAAATTATAAAATTGTTTTGGAACTGGTATTTGAATTTTTTAATTTAAATTGAAAATTCACTGAGGTTTGAAACATTATAAAAATTATTTTACCAACATGAATTAGATACAAAACTTTGATTATAAAGCAGCAGAAATGGAACAGAAAAAGGGAAAATGCGGATTTTACATGCTGCATATCATATGTCACAAATCTTATTTACTAGAAACAGTGTCAATGCATTTAAGGTAGATAGAGTTGGTAGTTATGGAATGCTAACATTCAGATCAAATGCTGTCAAATTATTGAACAGTCTACCAAATTTACTCAAATCTGTTAAAACAAAAAGTGATTTCAAAATAAAATGTAAAAAAGTTCTATTAAAGAAGATGTATGATGAGGAAATGAAAGATTACTGCTATAAATATTAATATGCTTCATCCTCTTTCTATATAATAATTTAACTCACTCTTTATGCCAATGTATGCTTCTATTTTTGTCAATTTATTCTTTAAATATTTCTGTTTTGGTCCACCATGGAAATACGTTAATGAATATATTTATATTCAAACTTTGTGGTGTCAACCAATTTATAATTACATGTGTATTTGTACGAGTCAATTGTTTTTTTAGTTTTTAAGTATATTTCCTATTCTGTTTGTGGATGTAAAGTGTAATTATAAATAAATCATATCATATCATACAATTATGGTGGTGTTATAAAGATGATACAATTAAGAAATTATATGTTGCTTATAATAATGCATTTAGAATGTTTACAAACCTACCTAAAAGATAAGTGCTAATGGTATGTTGGTTGCAAATAATGTCATATCATTACAAAGTTAGTGTTTAGATTTATGAACAGAGTTGATAGATCTGAAAATGTAATTATCCAATTTGTGCTATATCTGATATTAGTAGATTGCATGGGATGAATCTGCTATATGCTAATTTCGATGTGCCATAACGTGTTTTTTTACTTTATTTATGTGTATAATTCATCACTAATCAACAATTTGTTTACCACTTTCTTTATATCTTATTATCATTATTAGATTATTCCTCGTTAGCTATGGACCACTGTATCATATGTACATGCAGGGTATGAAATAAATAAATCATATCCCAGTGCCAGCAGATTTTGGCCCGGGCCGGCTGGTTTCTAAAGTTCACGGCCCAGTGGGTAGGCTATTTTTAGGAAGTTCTCAATATCAACGTAATTAAGGGCCGTGCACTATTTGTCAGGGCTGGCTACGTTTTGAATTTGCCGGCCTGTGTTCCGTGAACAAATTTTGATGAGTTTCATATCCTGGTACATGTTGTGTCTGAAATAAATGAATTGAATTGAAATACCATGAAGAGGTCGTACTGCGCGGACACGGTCTCGCGGTCCCAGTTGGTCATGTCGACGCGCAGACTGTAGTACTGCTGGTGGGTGATCTGGTGGATGGTGTCCAGACCCAGCCAGTGCTCGCCATAGATCACTGCAATAGAATACAGTTATTTTCTAATAGAAATGTTTAGGGTGCGATCGTAGTTCCTGTCTAAAACCAGCAGGTGGCTACAAACAATTGCATTCTGGGAAAAAATAGACAAACAATATCAGTCTTTAACGTAAGGGAACGATCATAAATAACTATACCGGGGGTCGTCCATTTTTTGGGGGCTCGAAGAAAAGTTAGCCGACCGCCCCCATCAACATTTTAAAAAGTTGAGTGACCCCCCCTTCCACTAAAGCAAAAGTTCTTTACATAGTCATTGCATTGTTGGACAATTGCAAAAAAATAATATTTGAAAAATATGTAAATCCGTTTGTTTAAAACAGTTAGATAAAAACAGTTCAGCCAATATAGGATGTTCTAGATATACCTGTGTATTGTAAAGGAATCAGAAAAGTTGGATGATCCCCCAATTTTTTGGACATTTATATTTCTGATTTGCAATCTACTTTGCATGTTTGCGGGTGATTGCATATCTTACGCAAATTGATAATTCACAAAGATTTGCAAAGTAACATGGCAATGGTTCATGATCCTCCACAAGAATTCGCTTCGTTCTTGGAAAATATTGAATTTGCAAATGACCGCAATTAACCGCAATTGCAAAGAAGAAATTGCTGTTTAGTTGTGTGAAACTGCAAATTTTCGCAGTTCAATTCGCGGTTTGGGGGTACACTAATTCGCAATTTGTACTGTATGTTTAGATATTGCTTCTTCACGTTGAGTGCTTGGAGGTGAGAGACGTACAGCTTTTGTTCCTTTTAGAGTGTTATACACAGTGATTAATCTAGAAATTGGCGACAATGAGAGCTAGGACTGGCATTTTTTGAAACAATGGGTCCCGACATACAAAAGAGAGGAATGTTTTACTGATTTAAATCAGTGAAATATGGGTTTACGCAACACTCTATGGGTTTTACTTTCAAACATGTTTACACTGCCTACATACCCCATGAAGTGAGAATTATTTTCTACATAAACCAAAGCCTGTGACCATTAATATGATTACAAACTAGATATATGATAATGAACTAAATGTATTTTAGCGGTCGCATGGGATGCACATTTGTTTAATTCTTTTCGTCCTACTGGAAAACAAAGAGTTCTGGACTGGAAATGTCCATCTAGATTAATAATTGCATCGATTTATTGTAATGCGCTAAGGTGAATGTATTGACGTTGGATAAAATTCTGGCTGAGTGACCTACACTCACATTTTCCAAACCCCTAAATTCAATATTTTTCCACTTGCAGTTGCCTGATGTGTGTATCAAGAATCACAGGGTAGCTAAGTATCATAGAGAACATGGGGCAAAAGCCCATACAATGTACTCATGATTTAAGTATCATTGAGAATTTAAAAAAATTAGGAAACGCGCACCTCCAAATCCCTGTTTGTATTCCGCCCAGTCGCGGAAAAAGTCCACTTGTCCGTCCTGCCGTTTTTGGATGATCGTCCACCCTCCGTTCTTCATGTCGCAAAACACATTGATTTCTTCTTTTGAAGCGACGGGTCGGATTTTCAAAGCTGTGTCTCTCTTACGTCCTTTCAAATAAAGATCGTAACAGTCTGAAAAGTAGAGATGAATATTACTCCTCTGTGCGGTTTCCACATGTCTGCCATGTTGAAATGAGAATGAGGTAGATTGTTATTGAAATATACACTACTCGTAAGTTTAGCATTGATTTAGGAATAAACACTGACTCATAGTTTTGCAAAATATGCTACACATATCAAACACTGTCTGGTTATATAGAAATCTTTTTATTTTGAAATTTGTCTGGAAATTTTGAGAAGTACGTCAAATGTAAAAAAAAACATGTATAAACACAAAGAAAAACAAATTGTCCAATTGATTGCTGAATTGTGAAATGTATCGTACCTTTTGCTTCTTTATAGTTGGGATTATGGTACTTCAACTCGGGTACGTCATTCTTCTTTGTGTCTGCAGATTCTTTTTGTACCTTTTCTTTATTCTTATCAGCGACCTCTTTCGTTTTCTCTTTACTTTCATCATTTGTTTCCTTTTTTTTTGTCTTTGATTTGTTCTTTGCATCCACTTCTTTATTCGTTTTGACTTTTTTCACATTCTCTGCGTCTTTCTTGACATTGCTATTTTTTGCATCTGCTTCGTTTGTCTGCTTTTCTTTTTTCGGTGCTGCGTCTGTTTTCTTTTGATTTTTATTCACTGTTTTAGCATCTTTTGTCTTTTCCTCTTTCTTGACCTCATCTGTTTTTTTCTTCTCATCTTTATTTACAGTTTTTGCACTTTTTGTATCATCTTTTTTTACCTTAGCTGATTCTTTTTTGTTTTCATCTTTGTTTGCTGTTTTTGCATCTTTCGTTTTGTTTTCTTTTACATTCTCTGACACCTTTTTCTTTGAATCTTTTGCTTTATCACCTTTACTAGCCTCTTCAGCTTTTTTCTTCTTTTCATCTATATTAAGTGTTTTTGCATCTTTTATTGTTTTATCATTATTTACCCCATCTCCCTCTTTCTTGTTTTTATTTTTGTTTGCCTGATCTGTTTCTATTTTCTTAGTCTCATTTGCTTCACCTGAGTCTTTATTTTTTTCTTGCACTTTTTTGTTGCTATTTTTTTTCTCCATGGGTTTCGTCTTTGATTTTACATCTTTATCATCAACATTTTTGTCTTTGTCTTTATTAATTGTGTCTTTGTTTTGATCATCCTTCTTATTTTCTTTTACATCCTCACTTGCTTTCTTTGTGCTTGTTTTCTTCTCTGATTTTGTAGATTTCACCTTTTTAGGCTCTTCTTTCTTCAGGTTTTTCTGCTTACTGTCCATACTAACTACCTTTGCTTTCTCCGCGTTTTGATTGGCTGGTTTATCCTCCTTTCTTTGTTCTTTTGTTTCATCCTCCATTATGTTACCATCTTTTTTAGCATCAGGATTCTCGTCATCTCCCTTATCATCTTTATTTTCCTCTGAACCAGTCTGTTTGTCATCTAAAGTTTCATCTTTTGTATCCAACGGAATTTCTTCACCAGTTTCTTTTGTCTCTTCGGAGGCCACCAAGTTCTCTAAAAATTCCTCTGACGTTTTGTCAAGCTGTTTACTACCATCTTCTTTAACTTCATCTGATTTTTGCGTGCTCCTAGTGTCTCTGCTTTCAACGCCGTCGTCGTTATTTGTTTCTCCCATATAGGGAGCCTTTACGTCTGATCTCGACGTTTCCTTTTGGTTTTGTAACTGTGCTTGTTGTTTGGCCTGCTCCGCTGTCAGGTTATTGATTTTCACCAACATTTCATTCATCATTAAAGTCTGATTCATAATCGTCTGCATCAGCAACCTGTTTTGTTCCTCTAGCGATTTTGAAACTGTCTGTAACGACTGCAAGCTGTTTTCTTGGCTGCTTAACAGCTGGGTTAACTCATTGATTTTATGCTTTTGTTTCAGGACTTCGTCTGGCACTGTCGCTGAGCTGTTGTCAGTAAGCATCAGATACTTACTTCCTTTCTCCTGGACCATCGACAATTCCGTCTGCTGTATCATTTGAGCCTTCTTCAGCATGTTGTTTTCCGCTTGTAGCATCACAAAACTCTGATTGATCTTCAACAGTTCATTTTCCAGCTTGAGCAGCTGATTTTCCAACTTTGAGATGAGCGAAGAATCATTGTTTTTGTTAACTGCATCCTGCAAAATCTTGTTTTCTAAGCGCAGTATTTGCATTTCAATGTCCTGTATTTTTAGAAAACTCTCTTTCCGTTTTGACTCGATAAGCTCTTCCAGCTTGTTGTACTCTAGATTTGGACTTGTACTTGACTTTGCGTTGTTTGCTTCCGAAGAAAATTGTCTCAACATTTCCTGAACGTTGCTGTCTGAATAAAGCGGTGTTTTAGGATCATTTTGATTATCGTCAGAAGTGGATGGAGAATTAAGTGATTCGCTCTGATCATCAGAACTGTCCTTTTTTTAATATTTTAGGATTTTGATTGACCTCATTATCATCACCTTCTGCATCCTCGGGCTGAGTAGCGTTGCCACTCACTAAGGAGCTTATAGTCTCAAATAAACTGTTGAACATTGAGCCAATTGTGTCACCTTCATTGTCAAATGTAGATTGGATACTGGGGTTAAAACATGTCTGAAGAAACAATGACGACATCCAGTGTCGAATGTCTGAAACATTTGCTGTCGGCACCATAGCTAATTTGGTGTAATTTAGGAAATGTAGATTATCACTTTCTCTACTGTCATTAGATAAGACTTCATCATCATCATCATCATCATCAAGTTCTAGTAAACCTGCCAATAATGATTCTTCATCATCTGCTTGCTCTTCCAAGTCATCAACATCTTTGCCACTTTCTCCTGTTTTTGTGTTTTCTTCTGAATCAACATCTTCTTGTTCTTGCTCATCTATTTCTTCATTTTCACCATCTTTTTCTGCATCGCTATTTTCAAGCTTGTCTAAAGACTCCTCATCTCCTTGTGATTCTTCTTCATCGTTAACATCATTATTCTCCTCGTCCAAATCCATCGAAAGATTTTCAAGATTTTTTAACAGCTCATCATCTTCATCTTCACTTTCTTGCATTTCTTCATCATCATTTTCAGATAATTTCTCGTCTTTCATTTCTGAGTCTTCCTTGTTTTCCTCTATATCTGCAGCCAAATCGGCCAAACCAGCCAAGGCATCCAAGTCTGCATCATCGTTATCAGCTTTTTCATCATCAGAGTCATCAGCTTTTTCGCCATTTTGTTCAGATTCATCAGTTTCATCAGCGTCTTTGCCACTTTCTCTGGCGTTTGTGTTATCTTCTTGTGTATCTAATTCTTGTTCATCTACTTCCTCCTTTTCACCTTCTTTTTCTGCATCATCATCATCATCGATCTCTTTCTTTGTGCCTTTATCATCAGCATCATCCTCATTTTCACTACGATCTTCTCTCCCAGCATCAGAATCATCATCATCATCGTCGTCATTAACGTCACTATCACCACTTTTTGTCTTCTCATCTCCAGTGGCATCATTTCCATCATCCTGAGCATTTTCAGATAAAATATTGTCCTCATTCACAACCTCTTCATCACTCTCATCATCAATTTTGTCATCATTTCTGCTTTCGTCATCATTTCCGTCACTTTTTTCATCATCTCCCTCATCATTTGCGGTCTCTTCACTGTTTATCACCTTATCATCGTTACTCTCATCATTTTTTTCATCATCCTCATCGCCATCATCATTTTTACTGTCAGAATCTACACCATCCACTCCATCATTGCTCCCAGCATCATCACTTTCGTCATTATTCTGATTTTCATCAATTCCCTCATTTTCAACATCATCTTTCTCATCATTTTTACCTTCATCTTCATCTTTCTCATCATTTTCACTTTCATCATCGTTTTCATTTTCATTTGTTCTATCATCTTCATCATTTTTACCATCATTATTGTCATCTACCTCTTCATTTCCACTTTCATCACCGTTTTCCTCATTTTCCCCATCATCTATTCCCTGATCATTAACACTCTCATCGTTTTCGCTCTCATCATTTTCTCTCCCTTCATTAGCTCCTTCATGTTCCTCATCACTCGTCTCTTCCTCGTTATCTGCATCATTCCCACTCTCTTCAGCGTCGTCCTCCCCAGCCTTTCCGTCCTCCTCTTTCACACTATTGTCGTCTGCCTGCACTTCTTCATCAGAACCTACTGCTTCATCATCGTTCAGCTTTTCACTTTCATCCACAGCTTCGACGTTCGCTTGTGAACCTTCCCCTGGTTTGCCAAATAGTTTGTCATACGACTTGAGTATCTTGCAATCAATATCGACTGGCTTTTTCGAAGTGATGACTTTTTCGACTCCTTTTTTCACGTTTTCTTGCTGTTTGTTTTGAACGTTGTCGAAGTATCCCGCCTCCTTTGTTTGTAAATACCAGTCGTTCAGGCTGCATTTTTCTCCGCTCACTCTGCAATGGAAAATAAAACTAATTATGAAGTTTTAATCGTTTAATCCGTAAAAATATTCTAATTTTAGAAATAGGTTATTGTCAAGAGAGAATGGACTGATACAGGCATGTTTTATAAGTAATTATCACATTTATAGACTTCTAATTAATTTGATAAGAAATGGCTTGAGTTGGCTTTTAAATTGTGATAGATAATTTTAAATATACATTTCAAATATACGTTTTTAATATATATGATAACTATGATAACTAATAACTGCATAATTATACTCTATATGTTTTTAATTGTTATATGGACATAACTATCTCTATGTTTGATTTTATAAATGATTTGTGATGATCATACATGACTCAGCATCCTTATCTGTTTCAGGGTTATTATTAAAATCACAAGTTATTGAGAATAACCCCTCATACCCAGAATGAAATGTTCGTGGAGATCTATTCACCGTCTCACCCAATGAGACCAGCCACATCAAACGTACGCATGGGCAAGTAAGAAAAAGTTATATTGATTTTGATTACAAGATATTAAGGGGACTATGAACTCTTTTTTTAGGATTTTTATTAAACTTTGATTTTCTCACTCATTATTACTTCAATTCTTACAAATTACACCTTATTTTGTAGATAACATGTTTTGAATTGTATAGATTGATGAACATCTTTTTATAAAGCAATTAGTGAAAAACTTTGCCTGAGAAGCACATAACTGATAGTAAAACATCAAAATTACCAAAATCACTATTCAGTTACAAAATTTGTATATTTATCTAGGAAAACCTTGCCTCAAATCTTTTATATTTTTCCTCTTAATCATTTTACATGCATTTTAATTTTTAAAACCACTTATTTTCCAGAATTTTCTTGCAAATCAATACAAAAACGTTCATAATTCATCAACGAAATAAAAAAATCAAAATCCATTGGAAGGTTTTCTTCAGGATGCATACATCTTCAAATATATACACGTTTATGAAAATTTGATTTCACGGTTAAAGAGAAATATAAAAAGAAAAATTCATCCACTATGCAAACTTAGTTTTGAGAAAATGGGCTTTAGACATGTATCAATGTATCATATAAAAAAGACTATTGACGATAAAAGGTTCATTTTAAAAAGATGTTGTTCTCTATCATTTATAGCATACAAAACATTGAAAATGTAAAAAATTGAATCTTTAGCCCATATAACCTTATAAGCTTGCAAAGAATGAGTCATTGTTTTTCACTCCGGGTTGGTCTTCACAAAATGGGTTGTAATGGGAAAACTATTGAAGATAAAAGGTTCATTTCAAAACATGTTGTTTTTCATAGTTTACAGTATAATAAGTATTAAAAAGGTGAAAATAGAATATTTTTCCCTTAAAGACTTCATAGTACCCATAAATCTATAACCAACAAATTCTTCTTGAGCTTCTTCATGGAGCGACAATGATGACACAGGGGCAGGTCCAGGATTTTATTAAGGAATT
This sequence comes from Streblospio benedicti, assembly GCA_019095985.1. Lineage (NCBI taxonomy): Eukaryota > Metazoa > Annelida > Polychaeta > Spionida > Spionidae > Streblospio > Streblospio benedicti. The sequence continues at coordinate 49,311,055 of CM032662.1, forward strand.
GATTCTCACAAATCATTTTAAAACAGGATTTTGCAGGATTACAAAACAATTTTTCCCCTCAAAGTAGGGTGTTTGGGATGAGAGATTGCAATGTCCTTAGGATCCAACACTGTCAGATATGGGTATCAGCTTTTGTAAATATCCATGGGCTTTTAGATTGAAATATTTTTCGAATTAGAGGGAGGGATTTTACCCGAGTCTGCCTTTGCAGTGAATCACATGCTTTTTAAAAATAGTAATTGTGAAATTCTGATGTGAAAAGTTTTAGCATTCAGAAAAATTCTTCGACCCACAAAAAAAAAGTTGAGGATCACAAACTTGACCTCCCCCCCCCCCTATTTCCTCCACCTCCAATGTTCTACTATTGTGATTCATGGCAAAATGGACATCATCTCAAGTGTTTATTTTACATGAGCTGGGCTTTTAGATGGCTGGATATAATTTTGATATGTATTACTAATTTTGTGTATCCTATACATAGCATATGGTCTCATTTTGTATTCTATGTTGTTCTATCTATGCTATAATAATCTCCAAACACATAAATATGGTCAAAATTTGTTCTAAAAAGGTTTTATTTAAGCTTTTTGGCTCTACAGAGCCCTAATCATAACAATACATTATACTATACAGCGGAACTTATATATGGAATGACAATTTATAAAGATACTTCACAACATCACATTCTCTAAACATATCACTACTGTTTTTATTTTTTATGTTGGTTTTTAACTATTTACTTAGGAGTAACTCTACTATTGATATTTACTTATCTCTTACTAGTATGACCAAAGATATTATAGAACATTCTATATCTTTGGTATGACTTTCATAACCTAAGACACCCACCAGATTCTAAAAACTATAAGACACAATGTATTCTCATTCCAAACATTTTGAAATTTACTACATAGGTTTATATACAATATTATTACTTGAGAGGGAGTATATCACCCACCCATTGGCATGAGATTAGAGATTAATTCTTAATATTTAGGATCAATTAGAGGTTTTTTGGTTTGTGAATATAGGTCAAGTTATGGCTGGTTGATAATGGTCTAATTTGCTATTGAGTAAATTTACATTAGTTGCATTAAAAATCTCAATCCCCTCCCTTACTTCCCTTTGTAGTGGCTTATTGTAGGATTTTGATATGTATGTGCAAGTCAGTCCCGTATCATTTTTCTATTCTCATTCATAAGATGTTAAATACCTTAAACATACAATTGGAGAATGACTTTCAAAAGTACTACTGTAAATCTATATTCATTTTCTGTTTGCTACAAGCTCAGTACTTGTTTTATTTTAGTTTCAATGCCACAGCTGTATGAATGGCCACAGCTGGTGGTATCACAATGCAAACATAAAACATGGACTGCTCTGATGTCAGATCCACAACTCAACTCAATTCTAATTTGCTCTCTCTACTCTGTTCTTTGTAGCAAGCAAGTTCCTTCCACTGTATTGTCATAGACATAGCTGAAGACAGGTTTTACAACCTTAAGCTTCCATTTGACTATATCAAGTGGCCCTGGCGGGACTCAAACTCACGACCCCAAAGGTTGTGAGATCAGAATGATACCATCATCCTAAGCAGCTTGGGAAAAAACACATTAGACAAGTCAAAGACTGTTTTGAATCACTTTTATCTGTGCATATCGTAATTTTGTGAAGTCCATACATATCAATTGGTCTCATTTTTTGTATTATGTTTTCTTTCTAGGGTTTAATAAGTTAAAGATGAAAGAGGGTGATGTCTAGCACTTGGGTGATGCAACCTTTTGAAAAAAAAGTTATAGTTATTTAATAGTATATGAACTTACTTTCTGACATGGTAAGTGAGTATCTACTAATTGAAATCACATTGCCATGTTTGGTTTATGTCCTAAATACATTTGTAAAATTATGTCTAAATTATGGATACATACATGAAAAACGTGCTAGCAATAACACGTATAAAGCATAATATATAATAGCTTTATTCTTTTAACCTTCATAAGAACATTCTTCTTTCCAAACCAAAAAACCATCTGATTTTAAAAACACATCCACAACTTCAATTCTTTACAACAGTACTGCTAATATTATATCCAACACAATATGAATTAAAAAGAAGTACAATTATGAAAGATGTGATTATGATTTGCGAACTGTGGTCATGTAAGTCTTGTTAAGAGAAAATATAGAACTATCGCATAAAAAGGTAGAGTATAAACAAGATGAATTATTGAAATGAAAGTGTACACATTGGCAGAAAGAGGCTACCTATGTGTCAAATCAAAATGATAAACAAATATAGATATATTAGGAGAGCTATAATAAGATGAACATGAAAGAATGAAAAATGGTATGAACCTAAATGTTATGGTGAAATGTTATGAAAAACCCTGGGGGGGGGGGGGGGCTATTGGGTACTTCCATGAACCTGTTTTCAACTCTGCACAAAACATTCCAGGGGGGAGGTTCAAGCTCGAAAATCTAGCTATCCAAAATCTTGCATTATTGAGCCATAAAAAGCATAAACAAGAAAATGTTTTTTTTTACGGTATCACATAAAATAATACCACTTAACCCCATTGTTTCATCAGGTGGTTACACTAGGGTAATAGTTTCACTGGTTTCAAATGGTATTTTGAACCTGATCTCACTACCCATTCACCTCTGGTTACAGGAAACTATGTCACGAGGGGTGTAAAATGATGAAAGGTGACAGGCGGAGAGGGGGGGGAAGGGGGGGTAAAAAGGCCAAAAATCAGGTGACTTCATTTATGAACAATCCCTTACTTCACTAATGAAAAATGACAATTAATGACAAACATTCCAGCCAGTACACGTATAATGTTTCACTGTTTCACTGTATTATTCGTATTTTCACTTGAGAAATCAGTGATGGTTAAAAAATTTGTGATAGATAAACCTTTTTGTACCTTTCTCCACTTACGTTTTATTAATCACTTTGTTTAAATTTCGGATAATTCAAATTTCTTAATTAATCCATTCAAGTTTAAGTAAAATAGGTGATACTGAGGTTACATTTTCTGTATTAATCACAAGGTTGTAATCAATTGTAATTGGTTCAAATTCGTTTTTTATTACACTTAAAATGAGGTATCTATTCCTATGTAAAATGGACAAAATATTTAATGCATAGATGTAGTGTAAATGATGAACTTGGGTTTGAGTCCCGCCTGAGGCTCTGATAATGCTTTATAGACTTGGAGAAAGAATCCTTGATGAAAATAATTAATAGTTTTCTAGAATAATAAGTGATCTAAAATGAGAAGTTTCAACAAAAAAGATTTTAGCTTAATAAGGATCAATTTAGACCTTTACAAATATGAGAAAGCATTTTCTAAACCTTCAGTTATCAAAAAGACATGTTTTTTGTTTAATAGAAATCCTTTTATGGCTATATATCATGTTTATAGTGGCTTAAATAATCATACCTCTATCTCATCTTCACTTCTATTAAATGATATTAACCTGTAGTGTTATTAACTAAATGCCCTCTTTCCATCATATAATTCAAAACACACAATTTACCTTTCCATAGATACTATTAAAACATATAATCCAACAATTGTGAAAACGTGTTGCAGTATTTTAGCCATTTTGATGCACTAAATGTCAATAAAGTTTTATGTCGCTACACCAAATATGATGTTCACTGGGCTGTTATCGTAAAATATCTCTTCAGTGTAGTGTTTTGTACGTGGATACTCAGCTATCCAAGCGGTTAAGCTATGCGCTGTCTTCAATGTGATAAGCGGTTTGTTTACAATTAGATCGTTGAATTGATTGCTGTGTGGCTTGTTTTATATTGACGTGGAAACGGTGATTCGTGGCACATGCGTCGTCAAAAGCTCTCCCATTGATAACTCGCTCATTTTATTGATGCTAAAGACACGCAATACTCGGCCCGTATTGATTTTCAAAACCAACACCTGTTAGATGCTCGGACATCAGATGAGCATTTAGGGGGATGCTCATTTGAGTTATTGTCGTCAGATGAGCTAATTGAGTGGTTTTGGGGAATTCCTTTACATTGGAGGTTTTTATGGAGACTGTTTTGTTTTTGTTTTTAAATTTTATTTGAAAACTTTTAAAAGGGGAGATGGAAAAAGTGTTTTTTGTTTGATTTCTGGACAGTCAGATGAGCATTTAGGGGAATTTTCATCAAATTCATTGTCACTATGTGAGGAAATTGAATTCTTTAAAAAGATAGCTTTACTTTGGAGTTTTCTTTATGGAATATGTGTCGATTTTATTTAGACTTAATAGATTTGCTTAAAACTTTATGAAAAAGTACATTTTTAAAAAAAGTTGCTTTTTTTCAAAATGAAAATTAGGCTTACAATCTTGAATTGTTTACGACATTGTTGTGAATGGTGAAACTGAAATTGTACATGTGCTTTCATCATATCATAACAGATTTGCATATTAATGGGCCTTTTATTGAGGCATATTGATTTTTGAACTCGCTGACACCAAATATATGATGAAATTCTGCCAGAGATTTCGTGAATGATCTGACTCAGTAGTCGAAGGCCAAGGGCCAGTAATTAGATGTAAATGTAACTGTGTAATACATAAGGCTTCGAAAATAAGCCCCGTTTTTCTGTGTACAGTAGAACCTCTCTATTAAGACCACTCACGGGACTGATTAAAGTGGTCTCAATGGAGAGGTGGTCTTTATACAGAGGTTCCCACTGGAATCATTTTTTGAATCTATTTACTTAGATGCCCACTCTACAATGATGTAAGACAAACAATGCTCACTACGATACCACAACAGATTCGCCCCACAATTGATAATCTCCTGTTTGGAGACGAAAGGGTTGAAATTAATCTTAATCAAAAACTATTCAATGCTGTCCACCAATATATAATTGATTCAAGACGCTTTAATTAGCTTTCGAATTTGAATGTGTCTGCCTTCCCAATGACCCGAACTCTCACACAAGGTACATACAAAAGTCCTTAATATAATGTACTTTCTGGACAATTGCTAAATAAATATATATTAAACCAAGGATTGGGAGTGAGAAAAGTGGCCATATTACAGAGGTGGTCTCATTATAGAAGATGTCTCATTATAGAGGTGGTCTCAATTGGAGGTTTTACTGCATATTATTAACACAATCCAAAAAGTACCCATGTAACTTTTTTGATGATTGCTTGTACAGAAGAAATGTGCGTGTGTCTTATGTCCGTAGATAAGCATTTTCAATGTCAATTTTACAGGTTAAAGTGGCTCAAAAAACTTTTATCTCATGTAGAGTCCTTAATATCAATTGCTGCAATTCAGTCATTCGTGCTCAAACAACTTTACATTGACACCAGGTCATTGGCCTCCTCGTCAAACGATATTGCCCTTCTCAACTCCATGTAGCTGTTGTGTAACACTCACTCTATTTTCTGAGGAGTTGTATGCTGCTCCCCAAGTGAGTTGAGAAAGGCAATATAGTGTGACAAGGATGCCAATGACCTGGTGTGAATGTAAAATCATTGGAGCTGCAACCAATCACATTCACATTTTATCATTTTCGACTTTGCCTTTAAAGGCATTCAAAGAGCGTTCAAAAAACATTTTGTTATTGTGTTTACTAAAACCCAGTAAAAGAAACCCAGACCACATCTGCTGGTTGTATTTGACAAAGATTTGTAATCCTGTCTCATTGGTGTTTGTTGAATGATCAAACTGTCAAAAATAAGCACTATTTGTTATTCAAATTGTAAATCACATACATTCTGAATTCATAGTTTAGTGCATCACAAAGTAAAAATGATGATTTATTCATTTACTTATATAGCTACCTATTGGAACCTGTCATTTTGTCTTTAGGTAGCTAGATAAGTAAATGTTTATATAATGGAACCCAATAGAAGCTTACATTCTGTGATGATTTATTCAGAGTCATATTTAATCCTGCCCGAAGTCTAAATGTCGGATGAGTTAAATTGTTCACTGTAAGTTTGAGTAAAACTGTATTTTAATGATTATGCTTAATGTCAAAGACATTTTTCATTTCTATGTTGCAGTAAAAACTTGAGGTTAATGAAAATACAATATAATTGACCTTATAAAGACCTATAAAAGATGGTTTTGCAAAATGTTGTTCGCAATATTAGAGTAAAAACGGCTAATATTTGTCACATGTTATGTCTCCGTAATACGCGTGTTGAAGTTTAATAAAACTTCATCAGTGCATAAAAACAAACATGTAAACGCCGACGTTATTGACTTTATTAATGTTTAAGTACAAACATGTGATTTGTGACTCAAAAACATACTTTTTAAAGCAGTTTCTGTTACATTTTGTGCAACCTTTCCCCTTCGACTGGTGAATACACGGAAGGTTTATTGCGCATGTTCACTGGATCTGCGTCATGTAGGGTGGAATTCCGCATGCGACAAAGTAGCTTGGTCAGTACAAGGGGATGGCCATGCCTTGGGTCAAGTTGCCAGTCAAAGTGGAAATCATGAAATGTAGCAAAAACTGCATTAAAAAGTAGGTTTCTGAGTGACAATCAATATGTTTAGACTTGGGATGCGGTCCTGAAGAAAGATCAGGCACATCTGTGCATGGGTCTGATAGATCCTGGTGACCGAAAGGCTTGGAAGGGACAGTTGAGATGTAGACTGGGCAGCCAGGCTACACCCGCTAAATGAGGAATAATGCTCCAATAAACTTAGGATTTGATTGATTGATCATACATCATAATGAATCTAGAAACTAACAAACTATTTGTGAACAATATTATTGACTTTATCAAGAAATCAGATCTGTGAAGTATTAAAGTTTTTACAGCTTATTTGCTATAGGTGGACCTGTTTAGCCCCAGCTTTAAAGAGTTAAAAAGACGGAACTATCTGAAATGTCGAGTTATTGTAGTAATATAAAGAGATTGCTGTTCGCTTCAGTTGTCCATCTCACTGTTGTAAATTAACAGTATAATAATAATGCCACTCAGAATATGGCCCCATGTGGTGGCAGTAGAGAGCTGGTCTCTTTTCGGAGGTTTGAAATGGTTTCGTTGACAGTTTGGGACTTTGAAAAAATGATGAGTTGGTCTCTTTATAGAGGTGGCATCAATGGGAGGTTACGCTGTATGCAATTTGAAAGTAAACAAATGTCGAAACTTTACATACAACATGCAAACGTTAAACCAAAATCTATCTTTATCAAGACAAACAAGATAATTGACACATATTTTTAATCATTGACATATTTCAAGTGTTAAGTAGTACACCGTTGTCACACAAAAAAAAATGTTGTCACATGATTATGTATTGATTACAATTCGTACAAACAGTTTTGCCTTGTAAAGACAGGTTATAAATCTACAAGCTTCCTGTGCTTTAGCACACTGCATATATTCGAGTTAACAGAGTTCTAGATAAAGGAGTCACCCTGTACACTATTGATAAAAGCTCCAATTACACGCGTGCTGTAGTCAAATAAAACATGATCACGGCGCAAAAACAAACACATTAACACCGATGGTATTGACTCGGCTGTCATTTGTCAAGAAACCAGATCTGTGAAGTGGCAACGATTTTTACTGTTTGATTTCTACAGTTGAACCTGTTTGACTCGAACTTTGAGGGATCAGATGTAAAACCATTTGAAGTGTCTTAAATGTGTAGTTAATAGAAGTTTGTTTGATTTTTTTCTATTTCTGCTGTGTTAGTTCCCAAAATGGATCAAAAATATGAAAATACCCAGAAACGAAGCAACTTTGTGTGAAAAAATGTAAGTTTCTAAGCCATCAACATTATCTTGGTATTTACATATTATGAATCCAGAAAATATAAACTTCTTGTAACAGATATAAAAATACCTGTTGAGGCAAAAATTCAGAAAAAGCAAGGAATTGTGTAAGTTTATAATATATTTAGATCTAGAGTAGAGTTAACATTAGAATTAACACTGATATATTTAGTTTTATATAATAATACTTATTAGGAACGATCTTAAAATAATTATATGAAAATGACACTATTATGTCAAAACATGTAAAAATAGATCAAACACTGTCATAGATAATAAAATTTAGATATTACAATTTACTTTTGAACATTTTTGAAATTTATTTAGAATAAATGCAGCCGTACAAAGTAAGAAGTAGAAAATTAACATGGACCAACAGGTATTTTTATATTTTTGATTAATTTTAGAAATAAACACAGCAGAAATAGAAATAATTCAACCAAATGAGACCATACCCCAAAGTCACCAGACTTTTATGTAGTTAATTGAAGGCTTTGTGATGTAGAGTAACAAGGAGGGAAATGGTTATCTGCTTATATTATCTGTAAATTTGAGTTTTAAGAGTTCCAGATAAACCAGTCTGACTGTATAACAGAAGAAATATAGTAATATTTACATGTTTCTTATTTACTATTGTCCTACCTTATAATCTAAGTAGGACACTATTGTACATATATTTTTTCTCCAGCTCCATTGAAAAATGAAAGAAAGCAAAAATAACATTTTGAATTTATGTTTCGGAAATACCGCAAGTTGTCAAAAAAGAACCTGGCATTTACTTGACTATGTATACTTAAGTCATGAATCTGCTCTCTAAGAGCAAGCTAAAATTAGAGTGGGACCATTCCCTTATTTTGGTAACAAATGAACGCGCTTGTAAGTAGATATAATTGAGTAAAAGCATCAACGCAATTGAGTTTTAGTCTAGTTTTACATGCGGACAAGTCATTTCATTTCCTTGATGCTTTCAGACGAGACAACATTGAGTTCCGTTCTATTTAGACGCAGGCAAGATGAAGCATAATGGGGTCCGAAAATATGTACCGATGTCTTCGTGTTGCTTTTTAAGACATTTGGAAAAGTTCCTGTGTCCGTTTGTAAAAAGCATTTTGATATAAGAAATGTTTTGTGCATAGATATCAATCTGATTGATGTTGGTAGCCTTATGGTTGTATTGCATCTGTTGGTAGCCTCATAGTTATGGCTCAGAAGCAGTGGAGCGTAGCAGCAGGGCACTTGTTAAAGTACTGTTTAAGTATTATTACCATTGTTTTTTTTATTTATTAAATGGAACCCACAACATTAAGAATGCATTGTGTTTTCGTGTTTACACACATCATCAGTTTTCATGAATGTCAACATGAATGGATATACTCTGTAGTATATTGGAATACAAACATTTTACAAGTTTAATCTAGTAGGTACTTAAACACAAAACAGATGTTATAAAAATCATTGGTTGTTCAGATTTTATGTGTAAATTGTTAGTTTAATGATTTGGAAAGTTGGATAGTTATTTTGAAAGTGATGATTGTAATTTTGTGAAGTTTGCGGAAACTGTAAGTTGTTTTGTTTAATGTACTATTTTATCATTTACATACTATTTTATTAGATTATTAAAGCATTAGAAGTAAATTGGAGATATACAACAAGTAACATATGCAGTTTAATCGTCATGATTGTTTGGTTTTATACCAGATCATTGGGGTATTCATTTTATTGGTTAAATGTAGTTACTTTCATAATTAGATAATGATTAGATTTAGATCCCCAGCCCATTAGATGGTTATGTTTAACAATGACTATTCCTATAAATGGTTCAGTTCAGTACACAACAAACTGATGTGACGACCTCACCATTGGTTGGGTGGCACGTCTGTGCTACGGTTGCGATATGCTGTATGATCCGCACGAGTTGTGAAAGATCTAGTGTGACAATCATGATGCCAATGACCTGGAGTGAATGTAGAGTCGTCTGATCCCGCCTAGCAGGGACTTAAGACCAGAAACTAGACATTTCCATTTACCTCCAGAGAAGGTTAGTTAACCAACTGAGCCTCAGGGGTGGGGGGATCACACGACCAATTGTTTTCAAACTAGGTGAGTTGTTTTACATGCAGAGGGATGACTGTCCTCTACACAGGACACGCATTTTACTGAGCGTCGCACTATATCAAGTGTCCTGGCTGCATTAGGATAACGGTGGCATGACACAGGAAGCTGTGAGAAGATACGACGAGCTCAGCTTTAGAGTGAGCACACGGGATGCAGCCAACCTAAGGTTAGGCAGTCACATCACAATACACGATGACTTACACATGGACATGGAGAGTGTATGCAGCAGCAGCATTCAATCACAAGTTATTGTTATTGTTATGACATAACACAGAGTTACTTCGCAACATGATGCTTGCCAGATACTCGGAGAATATGGAAGTGATGGGAAAGTCGCGCCACTCGATCTATATGGAGACCATGACATCCACGATGAATGATACATGTTAGTTTTAACGCAGTGTTACTTAGTTGATACTTGATACATGGCAGCCAGAATCGCGTCGTTGCCTCTATTGGTGGAAGAGAATACGTTGAACCTATGATCCCAACACCTTCTCCCCACCAGTGATGTGTGATTAACTGTTCTGTCGCTCCTGAATATGCACTTAACCAAAGGTTAGGTGGTCACATCACACAACAAAGGTTAGATGGTCACACCAAGTTATTCTGTTCACCTCAACCAAAGGTGAGGTCATCACAACAGTTTGTTGTGTACTAAACATCACCATCTAAAACAATAGACAGCTATTTATCTTTTAAATTCCAGTTATGATATCTTTTTAAAAATGGGATTGAATACCAGAGTTAATCGCCCCCCCCCCCTGGATCTGCCTATGTACCCCCCCCCCCCACCAGTAATATGTGCTGTGACTTTGCATCACAGCTGCCTGGTTTGCTGCCTTCATTGGTTGGCATGAAGCAGAGGAAGGGTATAAGAGCCTAAAGTATTCTAGTAACTTGGTATACAGCATATGGATTCATGTTATTTTGTCTTTTTTTCATTCTTTTGCTGTCAATAACTATTCCAAAAAAAAAAAACGATCAAAACTTTACATATCTTTATTAATTTACATGTTTCGAGTCAACAGACTTACAATTAATGGTCTTAATATTTTGTATATCGTGGTCTATATAGTAATGTCCTCGTAGTGTAAACATCAACAAATTTGAGAAGGAGTCTGTTGACTCGAAGCATGTAAATCAATAAAGATATGTAAAGTTTTGATCGCTTTTTTTGGAATAGTTATTGATAGCAAAAGAATGAAAAATTACAAAATAACAGGTATAAGAGCCCCACCCCCCTCCCGTGATGTGCTGTGACCATCACTGCGTGTTTAGCGTGTAGAGAAGATGCGGCCACAGTCTACAGCTGCTGGCACCGCTTGCTCAGACTAAGCTCCATAAGGGCGTTGTGCAGGGAGCGGAGTGAGTCAGCTGTCTTATAGTCAGTCTGTGATGTACTCACATCCTATAGTGGTCAGTGTGGGAAAAAAGTGATAACCCCTGTCAGTTATGATAAGCGCTTTTGGTTGAGATTTCGTCGTGCCAATTTATATTTGTGTTGTAATGTGAGTTGAAAGTCCGTATGAAAATGTACAATGGGAAGTACAATTTGTGTCTGGATTGATCATGTTATCTGGTTTTGATTGGATAGCAGTGTCCGTTAGAAAAAACGTTGATAGTGATATAAAAAGTTACAGTTGGCTCTGTGTAAATCAAACTCAAAGAGAGTGGAGGGGAAATTTGAATTATTCAAAATTTAAGCTATTGGAGGAAAATTTGATGTAAAGTAACATAAAAAGACTATTTTCTTGAATTTTTAACAATTCAACTTATCTGAGTTTGAAATAAACAGACCCAACTGTATACAAAAAAGTCAGTTTGCAAATAAGATCGTCGATTAATCGTGTGGCATCAGGATAGATTAATCTACATGCCAATTAATCACTGGGATAAAAGTGTCTCAGAATAATTAGTGTTGATTATACATGGTGTTACGACGTGATAGGATATAGAGATAGTTCTTTGTAATCGAATAACGCATCAAAAGGATATGATAGGAAATGAAAAGTTAACCTGGATAGAAAGTGTGATTAATTAATTAACAGTGTTTCTTAGTGTTAAATTGAAGTTATTTTTGAATCACAGGATATGCTTACGGTGTTTAATTAAAGTTATATTTGAATATAATCATTGTGTGCTATAGTGTTAAATTAGAGCGTTTTTAGCATTACCGGATAAAATTTGAATCGCAGGGTATTCGGGGTATATACAAGGATATGGATACAGTGCTGATTAGTTTTGTGTGAATATTTTACATGCCACGGATACATGTCGGATCTGGGAGGTGATTATACCATGTTTGTAACACATGCCGCCGGAATATTTAGACGATGACCATACAATTTGTGAAATATACAGTATTTTGGGAAAAACATTTAACATTTTGTGATATATATACAGTATTTTAAATATAAAAAACATATTATAACAATGACTTTATATTATGCCCACTTGGATGTTAAATGACATTTTTAGCCGAGATAAAATCTGAATGGAAGGGTACTAAATCCATTCCACAGGTATTTGTGACAGATTTTGAATATATACTGACAATGGATATACTGCAGGAATATACAGTACATTTCTTGGAAATCAGGATACTCCCCAAGTACTAACCATGACTTTTCCGCGCTGCCCCCTGGTGTTGTTGTTTCTCACCGTTCTGCTAAATGGCGTCTGCCGAGGATTCGAGATGGAAGGCTCACAGACGTCATACGCAAAGTTCCCACGGTAATCATATATTGACACTTTATTTTGCAATTTCACAATCGAATATATGATAACATATATATGATGAATTCGTCTTATCAATAGCTGTATAATTGCATGTTAAAATACCCTTATATTTCAATGGCTTAATATATGATACGTGGAATCTATAAAAATACAAATATTCGAAAATGAGATGGAAGGCTCACAGATCTATGTAAAGTTTCCACAGTAATAATACGCTTAACATTGTAAAAAAACTCAGAATAAGTTGAAAAATGTACGAAAAGTTTATTCAAACATAAATGTTTGCTTCATCGATGCTTTATCAAGTTTATATTCTTATATCACTTGATAAAGCATCGATGATGCGAAAATTTGTGCTTAAATAAACTTTTTCAACTTGATCTGGTTTTGCTATATTAGAATATGGTACAAGCAGCAGCTAGAACATTTTGTATTTGCTATAAGACCAAGACTAAGACCGACTAAGATACTGCTCTGTTTGTATCTTGAAATCTGTAATAAAAACTTCTATTATCTCAGCCAAACATGATGCACTCCCAAGTGACATAAGGTAAACAGCAGAGGAGTTAAAAAGGATTGGATAAGATACATAAGATAAGATTTTATTGGCAATTAGCGTGTCAGGATATTCAAAGACAATGATTCTTAAAAATGTACATACGACCATCCAAGTGCCCACCCTCGTGTAACAGCCCTCCCCCATCTTTTTCTTCAATGCCCATAAGAATCATGTATTAACTGCACTCTCGTGTAACAGCCCACCCCCAGTTCGAAAATTTTTCAATTTAACGGCCCTGGGCGCTTGGATGGTCGTATACTGTATATAGAAAATGAATTAATAGTACATATTGTACATATTCATGATATATTCATTACATAAGATATTCATCATTAGATCAAATTTGTTTTAACGCATATTTGTTTAACAAAAGACATGTACGGGTATGTTTGACATATTCAGGGAAAAATATAAAGACGAAAGAAGTGGACAACTGGTCAAATGAAAATTTCTGACTATATGAAATATCACCTGTATAACATCTAGATCATTATATATATAGAAGTCTGTTCATGTAGTGAACAACATGTAATTTCATTTTTATTTTTATGTATCATATCTGTTAATCATTCAAAAAGCTCAGAAAATCAAATCTTAAGTAAAAATAATATATTTTGCACACTGCATAGGTGCTTCTTCACACTACAACCAAGGATATTATAAATACTTATAATATCCTTGCTACAACTCAAATAAATTAATCATTTTATCAGGATTCGTTCTTGTGGCGCATCAGGCTTGCCGTGATACGCCACAAGAACTCACCTGATAAAATTAATCATGTTACAAGCTCGTCAGGTTTTGTCTTTGTATCTGTGTGAAATATATTAATTGTATTTAGAATTTGATTGTCTGAGCTTCTTGAATTATTGAACAACAAAAGGATACAAATAAAGGAAATCTAGATCATTACCTCTCATCATTACCTAGAGTTTGTACTTTATAATCATCCAAACTCATATTTTCCTCCATAACTTCCTTTGAACAAAACGGATTTCTATAAAAGTGACATCCTTTGGTGCATAATAAGTAAGGGTAGTTAGAAATCATAGCTTGATTGTCCGAATCCTGATTTACAGTAGCTACATTGAGTCTTTGTGTATTATTCAGCATAATTTTGGGAAATGCAGTGCTGTAGGAAGAAACTGTTATGCGTACATAACGTATGGTAAACACTTACGTAATGTATTCTAAATGGGTCAAAGTTCATATCGTCACATGCAATGTATCTCCTGGTCTAGAAAAAGTCCACAAATTCTTAAAATCTGCTATCTTTATGGTGTAAATAGAAACAAACTATATGAGCATTTTATATCCTTATTTTTCTTCTTTTGCT
>CM032662.1:49334776-49350520 GCA_019095985.1 Streblospio benedicti
GGCTTGGAATGAAGAAATGGTCCCTATAAGATAAAAAACCCAAAAGTCAATATAAAACAACCCTCCATGTGGTTACGGAGAAGAATTTACCAAGGGTTTAAAATTTTGATGTAGAAATAATATAGTGATAGTGTGTTATTCGGATGGGGACAAGGACCATCTACACCCTAAACGTGACCTGAACTAATAAAAAACAATACAAAGCTACGGCTTATCCGGGTGTCATTCCAGCAGTGGGTGGCTTTTTTCAAAAGTCACTGCAAATGTGGACTAGAAAAAACCAGGTGAAAAAGACTGTGGGCCCCTCTGGCATCACAGGGGACAAAGGGCTTTCTGTATGTGAACCCGGACAATGAGCAGATGGCATTTAGTTTATGATAACAAGACCCTTTGGGTTTTTCCCGGCGGGCAATCTCCTCCCACCGCCACCAGTTTTCCCCGGGCCGTATGCCGTTTAGGCCGTCACACATCACACAGTATATTCACCCCCCCTGCCATTTCCCAACTGGCGGGGGCTGCTCCCCATGGAGGGGGAAAGCTGGGGATGCCAGAGGGACATGGCGTAACATTCATGCTGTGGCGACAAGTTTGTGCTAACAACAGGACCATCTAGATGGTGTGCTTAGTTTCAAAACCGCCAACTAAACATTGTGAACTATTTCGACTACAAACACAATGATAAAAAAATGCATAAAAACTCCCCGCCATTTCCTCATGTCTATTCATGATGCCTGCGATACAGCTGGACAAACTAGAATAGAACAAACTAGGCCAACTCTACAAATTCCTTTACATGTTTGATGATATATAAATGTAAATGTAAATGTGGTGGTTTATAGCCATGATTCTAGTGCTCTCACGACTTTACATTCACACCAGGCCGTTGGCTTCCTTGTCACACTATATCTTTCTCAACTCCCCGGGGAGCATACAGCACATTGCTGCCGTAGTGGTGCATGCTAATCATTCACATTTGCATTCACTCGCCTATTTAACGTGTAGGTACCACGGAACAGTGTACAACCTGTTCGAGGTAAGTTTGCTCAACACTCACCATCAGATCCGACCGGGAATCGAACCCACGACCTGGTCACGGGTCCAACTCCCTATCCACTCGGCCACGGAAGCACACATATATACAAGAATAAGCACCCCATTTCTTACAAGAACTACAATCACCCCCAAGTCTTTTCCTAGTGCCTGCTGTGGATGAACTTTAATCAGTGCTGGCTTGGAGCTTTATGGTGCGCCCATTCACAAAGGTGACAGCACTAACAGTAAAACCTGTGATAAACACACCCTATTGCAAAACACACACGATTTCCAATGCAAAAACAGTTTTTCTGGTGAGTGAAACTTGTGTAAACATATGATCGCACCCTCCAATAAGCGTGGAGAAGCGCCCCCGTATATTCAGGACGATAAAAACATGGTTTAAACCTATCAAACCCGTATAACAATACGACCTCAGCTCAGCCTAGAAGCCTTATAGAAGCACGTCCATATATTCAGGATGATGACAACATGATGGTGACGGAGGAAATCTGTATAAACAGACGACCTCTCTTCTCAGATGATGCTGGATTTTTATCAGCTCTGCCACAAAGCTTCATGGAAGCGCACCCATTTAAACATGGTGGGGATGTAACAATGGAGTTGCACATGAAAATTTGTTTCATGATACATTATGTTTTCACAAATTATACCCCAATATTCATTTTCTGAAAGATATTAAAATCTCCAATGTCCGAATGCATGTTTCAATGCATTATTTCACACTGTGTCTACCATTTGAGAGGGCACTGTTCTTCATAATATGATGGGTTATTTCCTGTTCTTGGTCCAATATACTTTTAAAGATATTGTATTTTCTGAATATGTTCACATACTAGATGATGTGACTTCAAAAGTATGACGAGAATTTTGGGAGCGTTTTATGTATGCTCAAACCCCTATCAACTTAGTAAAGAAAGGATAAAATCCTTTTCTATACTATAGTTAGGGATCGTTCACAAATGACGTTACCCGGCGGTGGGGAGGTGGGGAGGGGGGGGGGGGAGAAATGACAAAAGTTGACAAGAGTTGGGGTGGTCTAGTACTTGGGGGATGTCACCTTTTGAGGGGGAAAACGTTGTAGTTATTTATAAGTATTTTACCTTACTTTCTGACATGTGAGGTGGGTTGTGATATATCTACGTATGATGAACTAAGTGTAACGCCGTTTCAAGTCTTAAAAGTGAAAATGTTGTAGTTTGTGAGATTGAAAACTTAAAATGCAGCACCCTAACATGTGGGTCCTAATTGTTTTATTGTTATGTGACCTTGTAATTGCAGCATACATGATGGACCGAAGAGAGCAAATGCAGAGGGCGGTGCATTGTGACTAGAAATCGAAATGTTTAATTTTTGTGTTATTTTCGAAAGTAAAGGAGACTCTAAGAAAAATTTATTATTTTGTAGCAGTACATTTTATTTCATACTCAAAATTATAATTGTGATTATTTAATTGTATTTCCTTATTTTACAAAGTAGTAAAAATAGAAGGGTATTTAATATAACGCTATTTTATATAACCCAATAATTATATGTCCGGCATTATATTCTGAATAAAGAAAAAATACAGGCAAAACAGTGGATAATTATATCTGAAGGTGAAATATTCAAGTAACTTTTAAGGATGTGATATTATTGGGATTTGCATTAATTAAGGAACTTTATTAAGTTGTGCAGAAGTGTTATTGGGAGGTTCTACTGTCTGTCATATTTAATGATAAAGTAAGGATTCTCATATTCTAAATATGAATCTCATTTTCATCAACCGTGAATAGGCCCAAAAGTATTAGAATTGAAATTTGTGACTTCATATGATAAGGCAGCCTCGCGATTTTGATACTGCGCCTTCTTAACACCACAAAATATTGATCTAACACTTATCAGTTCACAGTCCATCCATAGACAACATACTTGGCACAGATCATTTGCAGTCAACATGGCGGAGGCAGCACATCCAGATTTGGTGGATTTAGTGAGTTGTGCAGTTTGCCTTGAAAGATTCAATGAAGGTAATACATTACCAAAGACGTTACCGTGCCTTCATAGCTTCTGCTTAGGATGTTTGAAGAAATATGATTCTGTCAAGATGGATAAAGCCATTTCATGTCCTACATGTCGCGCAGAGTTCCCCGTTCCTAGAGAAGGCATAGAGTCTCTACCACCAGCTTCATGGTGCTAAATCTGTTAAAGCACGTTCCTGAAGATAAAGGGAATCGGAAATCCATGAAGCCGACATTCTGTGCTTTGCACAGCACCAACAATAAGTGCGACTTCTTTTGTGATGAATGCAGTGTTCCGCTGTGTAATAGATGCATTGTTGCTGTGAATAAAAGTCAACATAAAAAACACACGATCAGAGAGTTGAAAGATGTAGCTGAAGAGCTGGATAAAACAATGGTGGATGTTGAGAATGTAGTGGATGTTATGTGCATAGAGAGTGAAAAAAAATTAGAAGAAATAGAAAAGAACCTAACATCTTCCAGAGATGGACTCAAAAGACAAACCAAGATCAGATTAGACAAGGTCGTCACTGATGCCAATAAGTGGTATTTAGATACAAATAATACTATTGATAAAGAATACAAGGACTTGATTGACCAAGTGCATGAGGTTAAATGGAAAATAAAAGAACAACAACTGAAAGCTAAACTACAAGAAGTGGATTCTATGAAAAACGAAGGAATGATAGAAAATGTGAGAAATTCACTTGGTGCATTGAACTTTGCAATAGAAAAGTTCAAGAGGCCATCTTTCTGGCCTCCCAGCCAGTGGTCAGCCAGCATGGGGTCACTAACCAAGGTCACACTGGACATGGGTCGATTGACCTCATCAGAGCTGAAGCTTCCAAGAATGAAAAGATTCCTATTTCCAGAGAAACCTGTCATTAAGTTTTTATGTAGCTCCATTTTAAATTCTCCAAGTTATTGGACAGTTGGACTCACGCTGAATGAAGCAGTGGTTGCCTATAAAGATGGAAAAAAGGTTCAAAAGCTCAATATAAAAATTAACACTCCACGTGTGGTTACTGAGAAGAACTTACCGGGTGGCTTAAACTATGCCTGTAGAAAGAAGATACTAAGTGATGGAAGTGTGTTACTCCGGGACTGGACAAGTGGACCATCATATATCCTTGACAGTGACCTGAATGTCATCAAAACAATACAAGAAAGCTACAGCGATATACGAGGGGCTCATTCCAAGCAGTGGGTGGCGTTTTTCACCAATGGATCACTGCAAATAGTGGATTTAGAAAAGAACCAGGTGAAGAAGACTGTGGCACCTCCTCATGGCATCACATGGAGCGAGTTCCTTTCTGTATGTAAGAACCCGGACAATGAGCAGATGGCAGTTGTAGATGAAGATAACAAGATCCTTGTGATCTACGACGGCGCTGGCAATCTCCTCCACACCTGCCACCTACAGTTTGAACCCGAGGCACCATATGCCGTCTCGTGCAGCCGTCACCACATCTACACAACATCATTCAACCCTCCCGGTGTCCACGTCTACAGCTGGCAGGGGGAGCTGCTCGCCTCCATGGACCGGGAACAGCTCGGGATGCCAGAGAGACATAGAGTGTACAACATTCATGCTGATGGCGACAAGTTTGCGGTAGCAACAGGTCCAGTAATTAACCTTTTAGGCTATGTGGATAGTTTCAAGATTTACCAATATCTATAAAAGCACATCTCTAAAATTAAGCTGGATTAATTACACTTGCATTAACAGACGGTTGACAATTTTAAGATGAAGATTTTTCAAACATTAAATGTGAATACACTAAAACCTCCCTATTAAGACCCCTCAACGTATTAACCTGGAGAAACCTCTATCAAGATGCAGTCTCGTTTAGAAGTTTCTGTGGGTCAAAGAATAGGACCATGAAAATATTCTTATTATATGGGTGGTCCATCTCAAGAGGGTGGTCTTAATCAGCAGTGCTACTGTACGTTAAAGACAGTATAGGATTTAGTTCAAGATACATTCTCATAATTAATTTCTGTGTGTGGAAATATTGCTGTAGCAGAGGTGTTTTACAGTGTTTTAACAGAACAAGAAATGCTTGTATTTCTTCTAAATGCTCATCTTTTTCAAAATTTCCGTTGTGTTGGAATATTGAAAGGATTTGAAAATCGTACTGAGTAAGACTTGCCCATATTCAATGGAGACTTTTGAAATGATCCCTGAATCTGTTTTATAACTGTATTGCTAAATGCAGAGATTGAAGTGTCTTTATCAGTTTCAGTGTACATAGTATCAGAACAATCCTGCCTATCATAGTAGTGTCTTACTTGAGGGTGAATCAATGAACAGTAAAACCTTTCCATCAAGACCACAAGCGTTCTCAATAGAGGCGGTCTCTTTAGAGAGGTTTGCAGTTGTCTGTTGATCAAGGATTGAGAGTGTGGAAAATTGTATTGTTATAACTTAAAAAAGTGGTCTATCTCTAGATTTGTTCCTAATCATAGGTTCTACTGTACTTTTACGCCAACATGGGATTTATTTGAAGACGAAATCTACAACTTGTAGTGTAAATCCGCTATAGTTGTGTAGTTTTATATGTATTTCCTATCCATACTATAATCTATGGCATATTTATGTTTTTATAAAACTCTCATAATCATATTGTCATATTGTGAATGTACCATAAAACCTGCATAATCTTACACGTGTATATTCAACTGTCAGTTTACATACTTAAAAGAAATCAGCTTAATTGAAGATGGTGACTAAATAAATACAGTAGAACCTGCATACTAATGCAGTTTAAATGTCCCACTCATCCCTACCCTTCCTTCCACCCCCTCTCTTCTCTCCCCAACCCTCTCTACCTCATCCCCATCCAAGCAGGTCAACAATTAATGCACCCCCCTTCTTACTACTGCACTGGTTGAAACGGAAGAGAACTGGAACATACTAAATGCTCCTCCCTTCCCATTCTTTCCCCTGTCCCACATCCCTCACACCTGCTCCCGTCACTACACAGGTCTTGGAAAGATTAAATACACCTCCATCATCTTCTTCCCACACTCATATGTGACAGCCATACACACACTACATGTATGTGTCAATGCTTGGTCTGCTGCTCGGTTCGAAATTGATGAGATCTGGAACAGATTAAATGCTCCTCCCTGACTCACCACCAGCCTTACCCCCAACCCATATGGACACCAGCCATGCCCCCCCCCCCCATATGGACACACACACACCCCTTTCTGCCAACACCCCTCCTCAAAACAGGTCCGAGCAGATAAAATGCACCTCCATCACCATCACCACCCTTCCCAGCTCCCTCGCTGTATGACTGTACGTGTGACGTGCAACGTGCGTTTGACATAACTTTGCCTTATGACGTGCAACATGGCCCTGTAAGCAAACTTTATAGAAATTATTTTTTCTTGTTTTTTTATCATTAAAACCAATTTATTTGGTTTGAAATGTGATATTATAACGACCACCAAGATGTCCTGATTTTACATACAAAGTTTGATGAACGTAATGCAATATTATTATCGCATGCCTTTGATAATCTTTGATTAAATACCAATAGAATGAAAAAAAAGCCAATACAAATTACTGCTCTCATTATGTCAACACTATAACTGATATCTACATTGTGTATAGTTTATAATTACCCTAATCACCATATTACTATTTCAAGATAACATTATGATGAGTAGAAACTTATCATTCAATATGTAAACATGTAATATGGAGTCAAGATACTACTCTAATGAAAATGAAAAACTACAGTAGGATTAAATGTAAATGTAAATGTGGTGGTTTATGATTTTCTACAACATAAAAACAAGATTTTAGCACCAGTAGCTTTCGGTCTTGTCACAAGACCTTTATCAACAGCTTTTGCCAAAAAAACTCATTCAAAGTAACACTTTAAATCATACAAATGACTTACAACTTTCATGCAAATAGACACCCAACAAATTGATCACATTTCAAAGCATCTTGTCTGCTTTGCACAATTTCCACATTACAGAGCTTCAGTTACACCATGAAATGTGACGTATTTCCGTACAAATTCAAGAAGCAAGATTATGAAGCGGAGCAGCGAAAGTCAATCAATTTTCCATGGAAATGCGGTGCTGTTTTCACACATCACTGTCCGTGTATGATGAGATACACGGCATGAGGTCATGGGGCAAGGGGCATCTCACAAGTTACTGTACTCTATCAAACTTATTCCTTTCACAGAATCATGATTTGCACAGGTGTCACTCACTCACAGTTCTAACACTCTAGTTGCATAAATTAATTTTATCTTTTTTTTCATATTTTTTTTATATGTTCCAATTATAGTTTGCTTCAGTTGCAAAGGTTAAGATTTCATCTTCTCATATGTATGTCAAAAATAAAACATATGGTCATGTAGACTCCACAAACCTGAGAGACATATTTTGTGGTCAGATGAAATGTTTTAAATGTTTTTACAAATAGGCGAGGGAAATGATGCTTATTTTGGACGTCCTTTGGTTGGCTGAAGATTCATACTGATATTCGGACTTGTCCATGAACTGTTTTTTCCGTCACTCTACAATTAGTAGGGAGTCCACTTAAATTGAGGTCTCGGTAAATCTCGTGGTGGACACTGCGTGTGTGTTTATCACCATGGCAACACGCTAAATACACTAGTTAAGGCTGTAAATCTGATTCCTAACTGGTGACTTCTGCTGGAATCAGGAATGTAAAGCAGTATTTATTTTACAAATAATTTTCTACATATCAAACTGGGTCAATATTTATTTCCCCTCGATCCTGGTTCACTTAATTTATTCCATGTATTTTAAAATGAATATCATTTGCACTAGTTTTATTTTTAAATTTCTGAGTCAATCGTTCATTCTTGACAATAAACGTATTATCATTGGTTATGTCGAACTTACTAATATTTAATCAAATTTACCTATATAATTTTTAAAAACTTTATCCGTTTAAAGATATATTTTGTGCTTTTTTACATTTAAATTACTGTATAAAATATAAATACCAAACTAATGGAAAATACAAAATCACATTTTTAAAATGACTACCAGATATATTAAAAAGGATTTATAGTGAGTAAATTTGTATTTTGAACTTATCTAAGAATGATAAATGTTGGCTTAAAAGGTTAACAGTAAATTTGACTATAAAAAATATTTTGATGGTATACTCTATATAATATTTACATATATCTGGTAAACATCCAATTAACAAATGGTAAATTACAGAGAAATTTCCAATAACAGACTTATATTTACAGTTCAGTGCCTTTATTAGGTCCCAACGCTGTTTTTTTAAATTTAAACTACTCTGTATAATAATATAAACGATCAAGAAAATGGAAAAAGAATAATCTTCCTGTTAAATCAATTTTCAAATCATGTTGCAACAATGTGAAAGTTTTAAAAACAGTGGGACAAGTATGTCATTTTAATTTTCTTTTTGCTATACACTTTCTGTGTGTTTGGATGTTGAAAAAAATTTGAAAGATGCACGGATGGTTTGATGTTATCCATATTACATTGTAGACATTGAAATGATCCCTGAATGGGATCATGGCCTTGTTGTGAGATCCAGATCGAAATGTTCTTATCAGTTTACATAAATCTGCTTATTTGAAGACGATGACTAAATGAATACAGTAGAACCTCCATTAAGCATTCTCAATAAAGAGGTGGACTCATAATGGAGGTTCATGGTCAGTTTATATAAATCTCTGATGATGTGGTCAGTTTATATAAATTTGATGATGTGGTCAGTTTATATAAATCTCTGATGATGTGGTCAGTTTACATAAATCTCTGATGATGTGGTCTTTATATAAATCTCTGATGACACTAGTTTATATAAATGGATGATGGTCATTTACATAAATCTCTGATGATGTGGTCAGATGATGATGTGGTCAGTTTACATAAATCTAGTTTTGATGATGTGGCAGTTTATTATAAATCTCTGATGATGTGGTCAGTTTACATAAATCTCTGATGATGTGGTCAGAAACACCCTAAATCTCTGATGGAACTGTGGTCAGTTTACATAAATCTCTGATGATGTGGTCACATATATAAATCTCTGATGAAAATAGTTTACAAATGTGATGTGGTCAGTTTGAATATAAATCTTGATGATGTGGTCAGTTTATATAAATCTCTGATGATGCAGTCATTGTTTAGATAAATTTCTGATGGTACAGGTCAGTTTATATAATAAAAACTGATGGTTTGTGGTCATCAATATAAACTCCATAAATCAGGATGGACAAACACATCTCTGATGATGTTTAAAATGTCCTTTAAACAGGCGGGGAAATGATGCAATTTAGGATGTCCTTTGGTTGGCTGAAGATTCATACTTGAGTGACTTGTCCATGAATATACTATTTGGTCACTTTACATAAAACAAGTAAACAGTCCACTTAAATTGAGGTCTCCATAAATAAATGGTGTTCACTATATTGTTTATCACCATGGCAACACGCTAAACAGTACACTATTAGGGGTTAAACAAATGTGACAAAATTAACATGACTTGTTACTGAATGTAAAAAAAGCTTGTAAATAGGCTTTGCATTAAGATCTAAACAGGGTGCACATTTTTCACCAAAAAATCTTCATTTTTGTTTGTTTTTCGCATGTAAAACATCCAATCTCACATACTAAACACAAGAATTCCCTTAGGCAGATGTATTTTCATTTCAAAATCTGGATCTGCCAATGACCTGGGACCTGGTGACGTTCAGCCCGTTCGGAATACGGTCTTTGTGGGGATCTTTACATGGTGTGTGCCATATTTCATTCTGATTGACACAATATGACAGTTTCAGGGGACATTTGATTGTACAAAAGGGATAAAATTGAACCCCTTTTTACTAAAAGGCAACAAAACATTCATGTATGCAAATGACCAGATGGTTGTAAAATACAAAACAGGTTCTTTCATTTGACATGAATTTGTTTTAAAAGACTTAAAGATTGGAAGTGCTTATTTAGGGAAACATATTATCTGAAATCTGTGGGATAACCTATAAGGCAGCAATACATATGAGGGGCATTGTCTGTGAAAGCATAGATGGTTCTACCAATGACCTGGTGTTCAACAATGATTAACCATTCAGTACTGGAGATAAATGTATAATATTTGCATGGCAATAGTCATAACTGTTTTGGCATTTGATGCAAACCCTCGTTGGGGACGCTGCCCCTTTTCAATGAAAAATACCTCATTTCAATCCAGCATAATTGTGCATACATGGATCCCCTGAGGTGCACCCCTTTCTTTCAACCTGGATCTGACTAAGTTGACATAACTTGTAACAATCAAGCCCAAAACCATATTGTGTCTATACAGCTATAACCATGGCTGTTGGGTATTATAACTACATTTTCAGGAAAACCATTGTGTACATTGAATGATTGCCCCAGCAGCAGAAAATCTGGACTCCTCTTTACAAAAGCTGGTATTTCATTGTCATGACCAATGACCTAGTGTATGTGGTTAAGTGATTGGACCATTGAGTACAAAAGATATAACCATAAATCTTTGTTTGGGTATAAAGGCAGCAATACAGGCATTGTCTGTGAGAAAATAGATGGTTGTACCAATGACCTGGTGTACAGGTTAAGTGATTAGTGCAATTCAGTACGGAGATAAATGCTTATAATATTTGCATGGATATAGCCATAACTCATTGGGCAGATCATAGGGGTCAATTTGGGACGCCTGCCCCCTGTTTTCCCAGAAAAAAATACCTCATTTTCATAGGGTTTTCGCCATGTTCACTATTGATCGTGCATGGGATCCCTTGAGTTTCCCCCCCCCTGCCCCCCACCCCCTTTCTGAAAAACCTGGACCTGCCTAAGATAACGATAACCGCATAAACGCACATAAACCATATTGTCTCTATTCATATAACCCCATCTAATACAATCATCTATATTCCTGTGAACCCATTTAATACAATAGTCTTCCCCAGTGATAGGAGCTTGCTTGCCATAGAAAAGATTCAAGACGAAAAGAACCTTATAATCTTATAATCAATACATTGGTAGGAGCTTGCTTGCCATAGAAGAGAACAGAGCGAGAGAAAGAAAGATGACTGCAAAAGCCTGACAAATGTCGTCTGCTCGCCAGTACAGACCCGCCGCCGCCGCCGCCGCCACCGGTCAGGTCACTGGTCAAAGCAGGTCACTGGGTGAGGTCAGATCAAACATCAATGGTCAGTCAGTTTTAAATAATTTCTCTTTGACATATTTATCACACAGTTTAAATTTCTATTAGTGCATTAACTCTTGCATAAGTAGCTTTCATTTCTTATAGAATAATAGCATTATCATCGTGTAAAGTCTTATCAATAATTATACAAATGTATTTATGATTTTCTACCCAGTCCAATTTATTTCCATTAAGGTATATTTTAGGCAGTTATATTTTATCTAACCATTTTGGTAACATAGCCATACACACATAGACTTTTTGTATCATATGCTAATTCAACAGAGATGGCAATTATCTAATAACTTTTGCAAAGCTGAAGGAGTACACCCCCTCCCCCCTCATGTGTATATACATGCCTGTAGACATGGGTCATGGTCAGGGTGAACCCTAGCAAGGTCAGGGGAGAAACGTGACTTCACACTGAAGGTGAAGGACACTGATAACTTCCATGCACATGTCAATATTTATATATGTGGGGTCGTTGGAAAGGTCAATGCTGTCACAATACTGAAAAGAGGCTCTTTATCGTATGGCCACAACATTGAAAACAGACATAAACTTCTCTAGGTAAACAATAATGGGACTGGCCTGAAATAGTCTCAATAGAGGTGATCTCTGTATGATGGTTTGGAGATTATTGGACCCTATCAACAAGGTGTCTCTATTCAGAGGTGGTCTCAATTAGAGGTCTGATTTAGTGTTGTGTCCCTGACTTTGGCGGAAATGAGCGATTTCTATCTGTTAGTATCACTATATTACCCACGACCATAAGCATTTCTAGCCTTTATGGTGACTGTTTGTCGACTTAGGGAGCAGGTATTTTACATTGATATAGGACAGGATCTATTTCTGTTCGCTTTTCAGTTATCATTGCAGAGCGTATCTCACATTTCTGTCAGCTCAGTGGAATGATTTAACACAATGACTGTATGAAGAAATATATTGCACTCGAAAAAGATTAATGGAATAGAAAAATAACATAATTAAAAAAGAAATATATTTAGCAAATACAACCAATAGAATGTACATATAATATTAGATTTTACACCATTACTATATTGCAAGCTTCATTTTTTAATAAAAAAGAAAAAAAATGGAAAAAAACTTCAGATCATCTACGATTGGTCACATCATGTCACCACTAATACTTCAATATCGTATACTTGTTCAGAACAGGATAGTAAATTTTGACAATGCATGCAGCCTGTCTGCTGACGTAAAATAAGGTCACCCTTTGCGGTCAGTGTTTGCTGATTTAAAGTTACATGCATGTTCCGCATGATAAAGCTCATAGTGACCATCAGGTTACTGCATTTAAGTTCACCAGGAATTCACTACGAAGTTGGCGTGTTACATGTGAGTTTGGCATTTAGTATGAAGGCGGTAATAGCTAAATACACAAGTCTTTGAAAATAGAATCTCTTACCAAATACGACAAGGACTTCAAATGAAACATTTTTTAAAATTATAATAGCTAGGAGAAGATCAAAATGGAATTGGAATTATATTCAGCTATTGAATGCCAGCAATGGAAACAAGCAGGCAATTTATTGGATTCTAATGGAGAATTGTTAAAACAACTTTCGACAAAGAGACGTCTCTTACATCATGCTATTGCATGGTGCCCCAGCAGAAATCGTCACCCAGCTGATTTATCCACCCAACATCAACATACAGGATCAAGATGGAAACACAGTGCTCCATATGGCAGTGGGGATGAATAAATGGGAGCTGGTGCCAGTTATACTGGAGAACGGGGCGGATGTCAACCTGAGTGATTGTAGGAATCGAACCCCATTACATTTGGCTGCACGTCATGGTGCCCCAGCAGACATCATCACCCAGCTGATTTCTCCGCACAACATCAACATACAGGATAAAAAGGGTTACACAGCGCTCCATGTGGCAGTGTGGAGGAGCAAATGGGATCTGGTGACAGTTCTACTGCAGCATGGGGCAGATGTCAACCTGTGTGATTATTGCATGAATCGAACCCCATTATATTATGCAGCATATCAAGAATCCCCAGCAGACATCATCACCAAGCTGATATCTCCCCACAACATCAACATGCAGGATAAAGATGGTAACACAGCGCTCCATCAGGCAGCGAATTTGGGAAAGTTGGGAGCTGGTGCCGGTTTTGCTGCAAAATGGGGCAGATGTCAACCTGGTTAATTCTGGAAAACAAACCCCATTACATTTAGCTGCACTGAATGGTGCACCAGCAGACATCATCACCCAGCTGATATCTGCCCACAACATCAACATACAGGATATAAATGGTTACACAGCTCTCCATAAGGCAGTGAGCAGGAAAAGATGGGAGCTGGTGCACGTTCTACTGCAGCATGGGGCTGACCCCTCCCTGCTAGACGCTCCCCAACCAGGCCAGCCTTTGCTGCTTTCCCTCCAGGCTGTATGCATAAACACTATCCGGGGCCACATGCCAGTCAAGACTGATGCAGCCTACGCAGGACTCAGACTTCCCCTGAGACTTAAAGATGCAGCTAAACTGAAACCTCAGGCACAGGCCATTGAGGACAGAGGTCGTAATGAATAGAGGAGAGCTTCATTCGTACCGAAATACACTCACGCAAATGCCCTTGAGACTTTACCTTAGTTGAACCTTAGCCAAGGTGGTATTTAACATGGGCTAGTAATTCCATCGTAAATATATTCATTGGATTTATTTTTGATATGGATTGATTGACTAAGTTTGACATGATTCCATTTCAACTTAATGTCATGATATTTTCGAATATCTTTCCATGTCCAACGTCTGACACTTCCTTCTGCCACTAGATGGCAGCATGTGACATTAAAGGAGAATACCGGTCATCCTTCACCCATGACAAACTTTGGAGACCTAGGATAGTCCAAGGCCACAGCGCCCACTCGACACCCCTATCACAACAAACACTGACTTCCTCTACTGGCATGTGCTGCCATCTGGTGACAGAAAGAAAACTCACATTATGGACATTGATAATGTCAACCTTTCTGCTCTCATCTATTATAAAATACAGTTATAGAAGTATCATCTATTGATGTTTATTACAAAATGTTGTAAAAGTACAGTTTTATGTGATTTATATTTATTGATGTAGTTTCAAAAAGATATAATTCTGTATGTTGTAAAAATGCTACAGTTTTAGAAGTATTTTTAATGTGATTTCCATTTATTGTAGACGTACGAGTTCCAGTGAAAGATTTAATTCTATATGATTTACAAGATGCTATTGTTGTAAAATACAGTTATAGAAGTATTCTTGATGTGATTTGCATTTATTGTATGAGTTTCAGTGAAAACTTTAATTCTGTGATTTACAAAACGCTAAGAAACAATGTGTGTGTCTTAATTCAAGTTGGTTTACTTCATCATTTTGTACTGTCGCGGGATGTTTGTCCCAGTCTATATAGTGGCTGCTACTCTATTGCCAGAGGTTCTACTGTACTAGTTTGTTCATGATTGCCCGGATGTATATAACGTTTTAACGTATATATGTATATAAAGTTTGCTCCTGTCTCTAATGAGATCAGTTCTATTGTATTAGTTCATCCAGTCACTGGACATGATTGCCCGATTTTTACTAAGATCCCCAATTTCTTGGCAGTCAAACCACCCAAACCCCCATTTTATCTAAATCTCAAAAGAAAAACCCCACACTTTTGCAAAAAAAGTAAACTGAAACATGTTGATATGTTGCTGTTGCCTTCAAGTTTCATAAATATTCAATGAATTGTTTTAAACGTAGGAAAGTGCATCAATAGATATGAGTTATGGAACATAAGGAGCTTTTAGAAAATTAATAATGTAAGAATGTACCTGTAGCCATACTATGATTTTTTTTTTTGTCATTTCAATCTTCATTTAGAGCTTTTTCATAAAAGTGCATCATATCGCCGTAGCAGTCACTAAACACTGAGCAAATCATTATTTTATGTGTAAGTAAAGACAGCTAAAGAGGAAGTTGACATTTTTTATACCTTGACCTTGGATTCTTTCAGATTATGTAGTACAAAATAGCATTTAAAGATAAGTATTGTAGAATATCAGAAGGAAAATAAAACATTATTACCTAATGTATTCAATGCAAATATTATATTAGATTTATTATTGCGTAAATTTCTTGAAAATAAATGCTAATATCATTATATTAGTCTTCTACTGTATTTTATGAGTCACTTGGGTATATAGTTGAACTGCTCTGGCCAGAGAGAAATATTATGTCCTTTTTTCTCAAATGGTTATATCAGTACCTGAAAAAAATATCATCATTTAGTTATGATACTTGTTTGTTCTATTAGGCAAAGTATGACCTTAAACTGTTAATCTGAGTTTACATGTTGTAAATGATTTATGCTGCTTTTACTTAACATTGTAACACATTTCAAATGAGACACAAAAATTTACTTCCTCTTTATGTGCTATGTTGTATACATGGCTGTAATTTCAAATCAAAATGGGCA
>CM032662.1:49350620-49395230 GCA_019095985.1 Streblospio benedicti
ATGATACTTGCGTGTTCTATTAGGCAAGGTATGACCTTAAACTGTTAATCTGAGTTTACATGTTGTAAATGATTTATGCTGCTTTTACTTAACATTGTAACACATTTCAAATGAGACACAAAAATTTACTTCCTCTTTATGTGCTATGTTGTACACATGGCTGTAATTTCAAATCAAAATGGGCAATTTCATAGTACACAATAGGATTTTTGGTCATTGATTTTAATGTGGAGAACAAGGGGGCAAAATATTTTGTGCTACAATTAACTTTAATTCATTGATGTTTAACTAAATCAAAACCACTTTCAAATGAAGATTAAATCCATTGATGATTGCCCGGATGTATATAACGTTTGCTCCTGTCTCTAATGAGAGCGGTTCCACTGTATTAGCTCCTCCAGTCACAGCCATGATTGCCCGGGTATAAAATGTTTGCTCTGCCACCATACACTGACCATTGCTGGCCACTTGTGCATGTAAATGTAAATGCGGTGGTTTATAGTCGTCATTCTAATGGGCTCTCACGACTTTACATTTTACACCAGGTCATTGGTCACGATCTTAATTACACCAGTTCATTGGCACACATTCATTGATCAATGTAATGATCACATTTCTCACTCAACTTGCATGGGCAGCTGTTTTTAAGGTGTAAGAGCCACGGATCAGTATGCAACCTATTTAGAAATGAGTTTGCTCAATCGACCCACCATCAGACCCGACCGGGAATCAAACCCACGACCTTCTGGTCACGAGTCCAACTCCCTAGTACATCCACTCGGCCACAGAAGCACAAAATAGAACACCCCTGCAGAGATTTGCCGTATGAACCTTTTCGAGAACGTACGTATAACGTGGCTTTTTACGTTAGATGTACGTTAGACGTACGACTCGGAAAGGTGCATTAGCTCAGTTCACTCCGTCCACTTGTCAGATGCTGCCTCATATAATGGAATTTCTCACCACAGAGATTTATTGCGCGAATGGGGACACTTCATCAAGGGGGACACTTTCCATTCTCCCGTCTGTGTCTCTAATAGCAACGCACAATATGAGCTGTATATTAAGGCCACCCCAGGGACGGGGCTCACAATGTCTAAAAGATAGGCTCGCAGGAATGTCTAAGGTCATGAAGCCATGGCTGTAACAATAATTTTAGTAGGGAAAATAAAAACATCATCAATTCAATCAGGGCCTTACCAATAGCTTTTGAAAACTCGGATAAAGACAACCATTCAATCAATTTTAAAAACAAATCACCAATAGTCCAAACAATTTTACAACGTGCTAATTTTTGTTATGTTGGGTTTGTTATGTTATACAATTTTCAAATGCCTTGACAACTTTATTTTGCTTCCTACGGGGCTGTAGAGAAAGGTGGCCTGTTTAGAGAGGTTCCTAATGGCCATTGTAAATGTTTGGGACTGAAGAAGATGGTCCCATTATAGAGAGATGGTCTCATTTTATAGAGCTGATCTAACTTAGCAGTTCAGCTGTATGGGTTTGTTCTCTATCCCACAAGTCCATGGTCCAAGTGCATTAATTAAACTATACAACATTTTGCTGTATTTGTGTGTGCTGGTGCATTGTCTCAAGTTATGGGGAACAGAGCAATATTACGAACGGTGACAAAAACTAGGGAGGTTCACAGTAGTGGATATTTATGGAACTTTGGTGCCACAAAACTGATTTCCGAGAGAGGTTAGACCACATATATACGTATGTAACCGCACGTATGGAGGAGGTGGTCAGATAGAGGACTTTACTGTAACTGTTGAGGTCAACTTTTATGGAGGAGGTTCAGCAGTTTCATTAGAGGTAGTTTATGGAGGTGGTGATAACAGGGTTTACCTGTAGAGAGGTGTCTTTTTATGGAGGTGGTCAGATAGCAGGGCTTTACTGTAACTGTGAGAGAGGTGGTCTCTTTATGGAGGTGGTCAGATAGCAGGACTTTACTGTAACTGTGAGAGAGGTGGTCTCTTTATAGAGGTGGTCAGATAGCAAGAGTTTACTGTAACTTTGTGAGCAGACATTGTCTCAGTTAATGGCGGCCAGGAGTTCTATCACTGTGACAAATTAGGGAGTTACTTTGATGGGCGCATTCTGTGCGTTTATTACAATGGTGTAAATAGATAGTTGACTCAGCACCTTCAGCAGACAGTGAGTGTAGTGAATGAGGCCAATGTTCTCAGGTTGTGTCAACACATTATTAGCGTTATCACTCCCACCAATTAGGGGCTGCTTGAACGGATAGTGTTTTTACAGCAGTCGGTCCAAACACTACGCCTCAGTTTTTTATGCCTTGTTTTCGTCAAAAACACATAAAGCTACTGGTGCCTGTAGCCAATTTGAATAACTACCGGTTGTGCATTTTTAACATTTGTGGCTGAATTTGAGCTCTTTTTTAGATCATTATGAAGCTTTTCTGTGCCCATAGTTCACTGATGAAAAATGTACATATCTGTGAAGAAACAATGAATCAGTACAGCTAGCGATGAGTTTGCTCAACACCCACCACCAAGGAGCATCCAACTACTTTTCGGTCATGAAAGTTTTTAGCGCATAGTTTGAAATTTGGAAAAAAAGCCATTCCAATAGGAAACAAAATAAAACCATGAATCAGTAGCAGTAGGATGTCTTTGATTATTGTTTCACCAGTTGGTCTTCAACGTTCAAATAAAAAGCCATTCCACTTTGGAAACAAAAATTACATTATAAAAGTACCATAGATCAATAGCATCAAAATTTCAAAAAAAATTCCTAGAATTAGATAGCAGGGATTCATCGTCTCCATATATTCAGACCTAGTTATGTTTTGAAGTTTGGGCTATTACGGATTCCATGTCACAAACAATCAAATGATTGATTATATTGTTAAAACAAGAATATACATTGAAAAAATGTACAAATCTCTGTTTTCCCCAACACAATACAAAAATGAGTTTCTTAAAGAATTTGAAATAAGAATGAAAATGTTCCTCTATATTTCTTGCTTTTATTACAATAAACACTACGTAAAATGAACTTAGAATGACCGTCTCACCCATCCATTCACGTTAGCGTGCCAAAGATCACGTAACGCAGGCCATCAAGGAGAAATGCAAATGATACATTTAACGGTTGACAGGAGAAAAGCATACACTTAGGGCACGGTGATTTACGCTGGTCGCTTTGCTTAAATAGGAAAAATTGTAAATAGCTAGAAGAGTTGCAGTATTTCATACGATGGTATAAAAGCATGCCGGACACAACCGACGATCAGGGTATGTAAATTAATGCGTCTAACAAAATAGATGGTTATAAAAAATGTGTTCCTGTTTTGCTTAAATTAAACAGGCCGTTCGATAAACCAGGATGGGAGGATACTGACAGGGCATATAAACGCCTGTAGACTATTAGTGTAGACATGATGACCTACCAGCACATGGCTTATTTATGATTATCAGACCATAAACCAGACATTTTAGAAACAGGACATAACTATTTTTCGAGGCGTGATAAGACAGACCATAACCAGTAATGGGGGCCCCGACCAGATCATTCGTGGTCATCGCCGAAGCGCGGGGGCTGGATACAGACCGCAAACCAGTCGGGGATACACAACACAGACCATATGG
The DNA here is from genome assembly GCA_019095985.1 of Streblospio benedicti. Taxonomy (NCBI): domain Eukaryota; kingdom Metazoa; phylum Annelida; class Polychaeta; order Spionida; family Spionidae; genus Streblospio; species Streblospio benedicti. The sequence goes on from CM032662.1 coordinate 49,354,238, forward strand.
GGCAGGGGGAGGCCTAACACATCCCATAAAAGAGGAAACATTTTTTTTAACCCGCCATCCAGCTTTGCTAGCAAGCGTATGTCATCTTTAATATTTAAAGAATTTGAAATTGAATAAACGATGTTTTATGCCTGCCGGGCACTACCATATGGGGTTTATTAGTACAATGCCATAACTGCGGCCAAACCAGCATGGGGGCGAAGCGCCAACATTTGTTACATACTAGTAATGAAGTTTGGGGGGACAACCCAGGCCATAAAACTGCTGTTTAGCACAACGAGGAATCAGGGGGGACACGCAGTTCAAAATGACTTTTTATATTTTCTTGTTCCTGTTTTGCTTAAATCTAATGTGTGTTTGAATGGTTTGAAACATTATATTCTGGAATTTTTTTCAGCCTTTGTTCCATACATTTAAATGGGGACAATTATTTTTGTGTTCCTAGTTTGAAATGAATTATACATTTTTTAGGTTCAGTGTTAAAATACGGGTTTTAACTTACCATGCGGGCCTTACCAGAAAGTCTCCTTAAATTAAAACAGTTCAGTGACTGGGGGCATGGCGCTATAAACCAGTGAGACTACAAGAGAAGGAAAGCTTATTGTGTTACTATATATCACAGCTTAAAATAAGGAGGTTCAGAAATCGGAAAGCGTGTTCAAACGATCAATTATTGATTATTTGCAAAGAATCAATCATTAAATTGATTGATTTCAATCAAGAATCACAGTGCTAATTATTAAGTCCCAAATTCATGCCTTTGTGCTATACCTCATTCCAGTTTCCACTCTACATGAACCCCCCCTAGTAATACAACGCCTAACAAGTTGTGATAAAAAGTAGACGTTTAAAACTGCTGGTTTGCCTGTGCCTGTGAGCGGGGTAACACGGAGGTGATAAACCTTGACAGACGCTGCTGCCCTTATGGCTCACACTCCGCTATTGGTTCATGCTCATACTCATTGTAATATGAAGCAACGCTGTGAAAGGTCTTTACTGATACACGTAGAGGGCACAGCAGAAATTTCTTTATCAGGACCACTCTTTGTGCGACCAACTTTAAATGGTCTAAACGGGAGGTGGTCTTTACATGGAGGTTCTCATTGGAAATATTTTGAGGGATTGGGACTGAGAAAAGTGGTCTTATTATAGAGGTGGTCCCATTATAGCTGTGGTCTTATTTGGATGCTCTGTAAAATACAGAGTAACTTATCTATGAAGATCACACAGTGGCTGACCTCAAATGGTTACTTTTCTACTCCTGGTTGATAGATTGATATGAAGGGAAACGGAGGCCGTGAAAGGTCTACAGGAACATCAGTGAAATTGTCTTATAATAAGAGGTGGTGTCTGTGTTGAGGTCCATGGTCTCTCTCCTAGAAATAAAAAAGATAAAGGGTGGTCTTGTCTTAAGTGAGTTTCTTTTCTACTCATGGTTAACGCCATGAAAACGATGTGTGCTGTTCTAAACCATTTAACTGAAATGTGTAAATCATTAAAAAGTGTATTGTTCTTAATTTTGGGTTATTAAAAAGCAAAAGTGATATTTAATGTCAAGTAACATTGAAATGCATTGAGCTATGCTTAAATTTGAGTTATCGAGTTTGGGGGTAATAGGCCTTCCTGTTTTTGATATAGATGTAAAGTAGATGCTCCAATTAAAAACAACATCTATAAAGAAACCGCTTTTTTTCCCAAAAAACCCCCCGTGGTTTTCTAAATTTTCCAAAAATGCCTTCCCCGAATGGCCTTAAAAACGAAAGCCAAAAGGCCAATCCCAACCCTTTACTCTTAAAAATGAAAGGGGGGTTTTTAACAATTTTTAAAAAAAGGGGCAATTAAAGGGGGGGTATTCAGATTTTTCAACTAGGGTCGACAATTTTGGCTTCCAAAAGTGCTTAATATTCAAATTGCGACTTCCGCCTACCTTCCCATTTAAATTTCAACCCCCTTTTTGAACCTTTTAACTCAAATTTCAAATTGGGCCGAAAAACCCCCCGGCCAATTCCCAGCCTTTTTATCCCTTTCAAATTGCCCCGGGGACAATAACAAAAATAACCCCCCCTTTTTTTTCAAGGGAAAACCCAACTCCCCAACTTTTCCCGTTCCGCTGTGGGTTCTTTTCAGTGCTGGCTTGGGCTTTTTGGGAGCCCATTAAAAGGTGACACACTAACAGTAAACCTGGGATTAAAACCCTATTGCAAAAACACCACGATTTTTCCCAAAGCAAAAAAAATTTTTTTTGGTGAGTGAAACTTTTTGTAAAAAAATTGAAATCCGCCCTGCACGGGGGGAGAAGCCCCTTATTCAGGAACATAAAAACATGGTTTAAAAACCCATAAAAAAATTTTCAAAAGATCAAACCCCCTCATAGCCTTTTAGAAGCACCCCAAAATTCAGGAAAGGTGACAACAAAAGAAAAGTTTACGGAAAGGGGAAAAATGTAAAACAGGAGACCCCTTTTCAGATTATTGGGCTTTATTAAGCCCACCCAAAACCCTGGGGGCGCAAAATTTTAAAAAATGTTTTAAAATTACCGCAAACCCCTTTTTTTTAAAAAATATTAAAAAATTTCCCGAATAATTTTGCCCCACTGTGTTTACCATTTGAGGGCACTGGTTTTTCAAATGAAGGGTTTTTTCCTTTTTCTGGTCCAAAATACTTTTTAAAAAAGTTTTCTGGGAAAATGTTTGGGACTGAAGAAGATGGTCCCATTATAGAGAGATGGTCTCATTTTATAGAGCTGATCTAACTTAGCAGTTCAGCTGTATGGGTTTGTTCTCTATCCCACAAGTCCATAGTCCAAGTCCATTAGTTAAACGCTACAACATTTTGCTGTATTTGTGTGTGCTGGTGCATTGTCTCAAGTTATGGGGAACAGAGCAATATTACGGTGACAAACCAGGGAGGTTCACAGTAGCTTATTTACGGAACTTTGGTGCCACAAATCTGATTTCCTTAGAGAGTTAAACCACATATATACGTATAAACCGCACGTATGGAGGCGATTAGACTTAGAGAGGTTGTGCCTTGAAGACACATTAGGGAGGTTCAACAGTTTCATTAGTAGTTTGGCACCATGACAATTGGTTTTTGGTGGTCTCTTTATGGAGGTGGTCAGATATGGTTTACTGTAACTGTAGAGAGGTGGTCTATTCTTTATGGAGGTGGTCAGATAACAGGTGGTCTCTTTATGGAGGTGGTGTAACTACTGTAACTGAGAGAGGTGGTCTCTTTATGGAGGTGGTCAGATAGCAGGACTTTACTGTAACTTTGTGAGCAGACATTGTCTCAGTTAATGGCGGCCCGAGAGTTCTATCACTGTGACAAATTAGGGAGTTACTTTGATGGGCGCATTCTGTGCGTTTATTACAATGGTGTAAATAGATAGTTGACTCAGCACCTTCAGCAGACAGTGAGTGTAGTGAATGAGGCCAATGTTCTCAGGTTGTGTCAACACATTATTAGCGTTATCACTCCCACCAATTAGGGGGCTGCTTGGATGAGCGCATTCAGTGTTTTACGGCAGTCGGTGCGAATACTACGCCGACTCTGTCCTTTTCAGAGACAAACAGTATGGAGTGAACGAGGTACTAGTAAATGGACGAATGTTCACCTCAGTTTTCAATGCCACCGTCAAAATACATAAAGCTACTGGTGCCTGTAGCAAATTTGAATGACTCATTTGCATGTTTGTGGCTGCATTTGAGCTCTTGTATTCAATCCCTATACAATATATACTAGTTTAGATCATCATGAAGCGTTCGCCCATATTCACTGATCAAATATGTACATATCTGCGAAGAAACAAAAATAGTACAGCTAGCGATGAATTTGCTCAACACCCACCACCACGCACCATCCAGCCACTACTTGGTCATGAAACATTCCTTCATATTTCAAATACGAGCCATTCAATAAGCATCAAAATAAAACTTAGAATTAGACAGCACTACTCTGTCTCACCCATGTATTCATTCATACCTGATCTCTTCAAGTTTCAAATAAAAGCCCCATTTCATCAACATGAGATCAAATGATACATTATATTACAGGACAAGAAGATACAGATAAAGAATTCCACAGCTTTGCTAGCAAGCGTATATAAAGAAGATACACTTAAAGAATTTGAGAACCTTGCTTGCGAGCGTGTATAAGCCTGCCGGGCGTGTATATGGGGGTGTAGGCCGGGTAGGCCTTAATGGGTCTGTGACACTGCGTAACCTAATGAGGTTAGGCGTGCAGGGAGGCGCGTAACACAGGCCATAAACCAGCACGGTTTTAACACAGGCCTAAACCACACAGTTAACAGGGACAATGCACGGGGGGGCGTAAACAGGCCATTTCTCAAAACGGGGGGTTTTTTCCATTCAGGTATAATCAAACGGCACATAAATTTCTTTTTTTAAAAATGTATAACACTTAAGGAGGCTCCACACATTTATGGAAGGGGGTAATGTTTTGTATTGGTACAGGAAAAAATTAACATTAAATTTTAAAAGGCATAAGTTCACTGTTACCATATGGAACAATAAACCATTATGCAGAGACACAGCCGACTTACACCTGAATGCGACTTAATGAGGCTCCACACATTTTAAATGGGACAATATTTTGTATTCCCGTTTGGCTTAAATTAAAACACATAGGTTCAGTGTTATCATATGGGCTATAAACCATTATGCAGAGACACAGCCGACTTACACCTCAGGGCGACTTCAGGAGGTACCAGACATTTAAAAGGGGACAATATTTAGTGTTCCTGTGCTTTTAAAACACATAAGTTTAGTGTTATCATACGGGCTATAAACCACTATGAGAGACTACCACGTGGGAAGCTCTGACAAGTTACACACACATGGCAACTTAAGGAGGCACCAGACATTTGAAAAGCGTATTGTGTTACTATTTTTCATAGCTTAAGACAGATAAGTGCATTAATGTCACTGACACCTATCATTCATGGGCAGATCCAGTTTTCGGAAGGACTGGGGGCGTAACCAATGTATCTCATAGGCTCTGTTCAAGGGAAACTTCACAGGCAAGCCACAAATCCCATAAAAATGGAAAAAAAATTGAGTTGTATGCAACCCTGGATCTGCGTTTATCATCTTTAATATCATGGAATAAATTGAATAAATCCATGTTTTATGTCTTCCCATCACTACCATACGTCTCACAATGCCATAATACTCACAAATATTTAGAATTTCAATAATTTGTCACATACTAGTAATAAAGTTTTAAAGTTTGCGAGTGTGTGCTATACACTGCTGTGTAGCACAAAGCGAATCAAGGGTCACCACCAGACTTTTTAAACATGTAAACTCTACCATTTGTAATCCAATGTGTGTTTGACTGGTTTGCTTGTCTATTCAATTCTATTCTTCTCTTATTGGACGTTCCTACTACTATAGTGACATAGGTGACAGGTTTCTGTTCAAGCCTAGACGTCTATGTAACTACATCAAGTGGCCCTGTCAGGACTCAAACTCACAACCCTGTGGAGACCATCAGTAAGCTTAGATATTGTGACCCAAGCCGATAGGAATCTTTCTGCAAATGTACAGGGCTGTAGCACAGAGCCACTGCCGGGACTCGAACCAATTAAGCAAATAATCAATCAATTAATCAATTAATCAATCAATCAATCAACCCATCAGTTATTTCCTAGATTCATTTTAGACAGTGCTAGTTATTCCTCATTCTGAAACAGTCCAGTCTACATGAACCCCTAGTAATACAATGCCTAACAAGTTGTGATAAAACAACGTTTAAAACTGCTGGTTTGCCTGTGCCTGTGAGCGGTAACACGGAGGTGATAAACCATGACAGACGCTGCTGCCCTTATGGCTCAGGCTATTGGTTCATGCTCATACTCATTGTAATATGAAGCAACGCTGTGAAAGGTCTTTACAGATACATACAGAGTACAATAGAACTTCTCTATTAGGACCACTTGTGGGACCAATTTTAAGTGGTCTTCATATGGAGGTTGCCATTGCAATTATTTTGAGGGATTGTGACGGAGAAAAGTGGTCTTATTATAGAGGTGGTCCCATTAAAGCGGTGGTCCTAATTGGATGTTCTACTGTAAATACAGAGTAACCTCTCTATGGAGATCACACAGTGGCTGACCTCAAATGGTTTCTTTTCTACTCCTGGTTGATATGATTGATATGATTGATATGAAGAAAGGAGGCCGTGAAAGGTCTCTACAGATACATACAGTGTAGTTTCTCTATTGAGATGGCCTCAAGTGGTCGCAATAGAGAGATGGTGTGTGTATGGAGGGTCATGGTGGTCTCTCCCAGGCTTGGAACAGCAAGAAAGTGTCTCATAATAAAGGTGGTCTCGATAGAGATGTGGTCTTAATTGGAGTTTATTTTCTACTCATGCGTAACGTGATGGCATATTCCACCTTGCGGCGGTGGTCGCCGCAAGTTTTATTGAGGTTTGCGGCGTCTACGGCGTTTTCAAATGCAGTGACAAAAAAGTTGTGGGTACATACGCACGGACTCCGTGCGTTATGGTTGCGTCGGCACTGGGAGTGGTTTTGTTGAGGTGGCCGTGCGATCAACGTGCATAGAGCGTGCGGTGTACTCGCGTATAACTTACGTTCTACGCACCGTGTAATTACAAACGTACGGGATTCTCACGTGCATGGTACAGGGAACGCACGGCCCCAGTACTGTGTCTGTGCCGACAGCGTGCGGGTAAATCATCTGCGTTTAACGTAAAGGTCTCCGCACTGTCTCAAACGGTCAGACCTTTTAGGGTGGCCGTAGAAGAAGTTTGGCAAGCCAAACTTCTTTGCGGCCACCGTACGGCAAAAAAAATACGCTTGCCGCACGGATCCTCACGTTTTCTATGCGTTTTTGGTCGTGGACTGGCTGTAGACCCACCTTGGGGTGGAATGTGCCCTAAGCATTACGTCATGAAGCGATGTGTGCAGTTTTATCACCGTTTAACTGGAAAGGAGTAAATCATTAAAAAAGTTGCAATGTACTTGGTTGTGAGTTATTCAAATTGATGTTTTATGTCAACCTTGAAATGCATTGAGCTATCTTTAAATTTGATTTATCGAGTTTGATGTAATAGGGTCTTACTGTTTTGGATATCGATCCCAAGTAGATGATCCAATTAAAACAACATCTATAAAGAGACCGCCAATTTTTCATATATTATTACTAAACATTGCTAGCCATTTCTGCTACAAACACAATGATAAAAAAAATACATAAAAAAATTGCGATACAGCTGTCAAGAACCTTTTTGTCAGTCTTCAACTTCAATAAAAAAGACCACATTGTGAACCGGTATATAGAGGCTGACTCTACAAATTCCTTTACATGTTCGATGATATATAAATGTAAATGTAAATGTGGTGGTTTATAGTCATGATTCTAGTGCTCTCACGAATAAACATTCACACCAGGTCTTTGGCATCCTTATCACACTACATCTTTCTCAACTCCCCGAGGAGCATACAGCACAATTGCTGTCGTAGCGGCGCAGATGTGCTAATCATTCACATTAGCATTCACTCGCCTGACCTGTACCTATTTAACATGTAGGTACCACGGACCAGTGTTAGAGGTAGGTTTGCTCAACACTTACCACCAGACCCGACCGGGAATCGAACCCCCGACCTGGTCACGAGTCAAACTAACTCCCTATCCACTCGGCCACGGAAGCACACATATATAAAAAAATAACCACCCCATTTCTTACAAGAACTACAATCACCCCCAAGTCTTTTCTAGTGCCTTGCTGTGGATGAACTTTAATCAGTGCTGGCTTGGAGCTTTATGGGCGCCCATTCATTCACAAAGGTGACAGACACTAACAGTAAAACCTGTGATAAACACACCCTATTGCAAAACACACACGATTTCCAATGCAAAAACAGTTTTTTTCTGGTGAATCAAACTTGTGTAAACATACAACCTCAGCCTACACGTTTTAAACAAGTTGGAACATCGCGCCCGTATATTCAGGACGATAAAAACATAATTTTTATAACCTATCAAACCCGTATAACAGTATGACCTCAGCCCAGCCTAGCCTAAAGTTTGAGAAGCCTTATAGAATACTTTCGAACAATGTATATTCAGGAAGATGAAAAAACATGTTTAAACCTATCAAACCTCAGCCCAGCCTAAATTTAATTTATAGAAAACGCCCATATATTCAGGAAGATCAGCAAAAACAGTTTAAACCTGGGAGTATGCTTGCCCATGACATAAAAACATGGTTTAAACCTATCAAAGCCTAGCCTTATAGAAGCACGCCCATATATTCAGGAAGATAAAAAACATGGTTTAAACCTATCAAACCTGTATAACAGTATGACCTCAGCCCAGCCTAGAAGCCTTATAGAAGCACGCCCATATATTCAGGATGGTGACAACATAATGTTGACGGCGGAAATCTGTATAAACAGACGACCTCTCTTTTCAGATGATGCTGGATTTTTTATCAGCTATGCCACAAAGCTTCACCCATTTAAACATGGTGGGGATGTAACAATGAAGTTGCACATGAAAGATTGTTTCATGATTCATTATTTTTCCAGAAATTATACCCGAATATTCCTTTTTCTGAAAGATAGTAAAATCTCCAATGCCCGAATGATTCAATCTTCAAACTTCAATCTTTATTTCCGAAAAGGGCCGATGGCCGTACAGGAAATTTTATGCATTTGTGACATACCATGTACATGAATTAATTATAAACAAGTGCAATAATAAAAAAAAAGCAATCACAGTGAATTAGAAAAACAACAAGAACAAAAAACAAAAAAAAAAAAAAACAATAACAACAGCAACATTTCTAATGAATACAGTACTAAACAAGGGTCCATGTATTACATACTTTCTCCCAATGTAAAGGGGTCATCCATATTACTGACTTGGCTTTAAAAATTTCAATAGATCCTGCATCTAATATTTCCATAGGAAGCATATTCCATATACGAATGGTACTACAATAAAAACTATATTTGTATGCGTCGGAGTGGAGAATTTTAACCCTATTGTATCTTACATCAGATCTGTATGACAACTGTACAGTGGATGGGAAGGAAATATTTACAAGGTTATTCTTAATCTTATAAAACATAGACAGATTATAAATTGCTCTTCTATGCTGCAAGGGCAGCCACTTAAGTTTTGTAGTAATGTTATCACTCAAGTTTGAGTTTGGTCCATAATTATAGTCATTCATCACAAAGCGAGCTGCTCTCCGCTGGACAGCCTCTAACTTGTTGATGTTCCGTGACGTGTGAGGGTTCCACGCAGGTGAGGCATATTCTTAATGGGGACGTATAATGGACTTGTATGCATTTTCTTTTATTTGTGGACTGCACATATGCAAATTTCGACGACAAAGGTTCAACAGTTTTGTGGCCTTACTGCTAATGGCATCAATGTGCTCATTGAATGACAACCTGTTATCAAGGATTACACCCAAATATTTATCAGATGTTATTTCATCTAGAGCTGAAAAAGTTTCTATTTGGTGGATTAATGGTAAGTATGTTTTGGGCTGAGTGCATTATTTGATCTGAAACTTGTATGCCAGTAGACTCTGTGGTGGGGGTAGACATTAGGTACTTGTAGTTGAGCTTATGCTTGGTTTTTCTTGTTATTCTAAGGGTCTTGCATTTTTTTCACATTGAAACTCATTTGCCATGTATCTCCCAAATTTTGTAATTTAAACAAATCTTCTTGTAGTATGTGGGAGTCGTTTTCGGTTTGTATCTCCCTATAAATTGCACTGTCGTCTGCGAATAGCCTAATTTTTGAATGCAAATTTTTTCTATATCATTGATATATAACAAGAAGAGTAATGGCCTGAGGACAGTGCCCTGGGGAACACCAGATGTGACAGCCTGAATGTCTGATTTTGAGCCATTGACAACCACTTCATGAGTCCTTGATGACAGGAAGTTACAGATCCACTGTTGTGTTTTGACTGTTATACCAGAGGCATACAGTTTTTCTTTTTAAACGGCGATGTGTGCGTGTTTCAATGCATTATTTCACACTGTGTCTACCATTTGAGAGGGCACTGTTCTTCATAATATGATGGGTTATTTTCCAGTTCTTGGTCTAATATACTTTTAAAGATGTTGTATTTTCTGAATATTTTCACATACTAGATGGTGTGACTTAAAAAGTATGACGGGAATTTAGGGACGGTATGCTCAAAAACTCCATCAACTTTGGACAAGTTGAATCAGAAATGCACTTTGTATGTGAATGTCCATTATATGATGTCAGAACCCGTATAATGTAGTTAATTTTATCATGTAATGGATTTCTTATGATGAATTTCAAAAATTAATTTATATATTTAATGAAAAACAGGTGGAGAGATGTGTCAAACGTTATTAGTCAAGCATGGATTATGCGAATAAATAACTTTATACAAATCATACATACATAGTCATCAAATACTGTGTAATATGAAATAATACTTTGATGTATATTCTTGTTAAGTTTATGTAAATGATGTATTTTTGTGTTTTTATATATTTCTCATAAAAAAAGTTTCATTTTATTTTCTGTAGTAAATTTTTGTGACTGATAAGCCCTGAAGGGCTGGGTATAACCTGTATAACGTATTATATTATGCTATTCATATGTATACCATGTCACTATAATAAGATGCAAAAATCAAATCAAATCAAATCAAGTAAAAAAAGGATAAAATCCTTTTCCATACTATAGTTAGGGATCGTTCACAAATGACGTCACCCGGGGGGGGGAAGGGGGGGGGGGGGAAAGGTGACAAAAGTTGACGAGAGTGATGAGAGTGGAGGTGGTCTAGTACTTGGATGATGTCACCTTTTTTGAGGGGAAAAACGTTGTAGTTATTTATAAGTATTTTAACTTACTTTCTGACATGTGAAGTGGGTTGTGATTTATCTACTTATGATGAACTAAGTGTAACGCCGTTTCAAGTCTTAAAAGTGAAAATGTTGTAGTTTGTGAGATTGAAACTTAAACTGCAGCACCCGAACATGTGGGTCCTAATTGTTTTATTGTTATGTGACCTTGCAGCATAATACAGGATGGTCTGAAGAGAGCAAATGCAGAGGGCGGTGCATTGTGACTAGAAATTGTAAATGTTTCATTTTGCTGTTATGTTCGAAAGTAAAGGAGACTCTAAGAAAAATTTATTATTATGTAGCAGTAAATTTTATTTCATATTCAAAATTATAATTATGATTATTTAATTGTATTTCATTATTTGACAAAGCAGTGAAAATAGGAGCATATTTAATATAAAGCTATTTTATATAAACCAATAATTATTTGACTTTAACGAGGGATATAAAATATAAATTTAAACGTCTTAGTACCAGGACCTTGAACAAGGATACAAATATATATTAAATATAACATATGAATTTGTAATACCATGGAGAAGCTTGAATTTCAAATTATATTCGGCATTTGAAAATAGAGAATGGAAAAAAGCATGCAATATATTGGGCTGTGAAGGGGAATTGTTGAGGCAGCTTTTGTCTGAGAATTCGGAACTTTTACATCATGCTATAGTTAGAAATGCCCCAGAAGAAGTTATTGTGCTGCTGATTTCTCCCCACAGCATCAATTTGCCAAGTAGATATTACCATACATCTCTCCATGCAGCATTGAGTTGGGAAAAAGATGGGATCTGGTGCCAGTTCTACTGCAGCATGGGGCTGATGTCGACGTGTGTGATGTTTGGGATCGAACCCCATTACATGTGGCTGTACACTGTGATACCCCAAGAGACATATTCACCCAGCTGATTTCTTATCAAAATGTCAATATGCAGGATGTAAATGGAGACACAGCGCTCCATGAGGCAGTGAAGAAGGAAAGATGGGATCTTGTGCCAGATCTACTGCAGCATGGAGCTGATGTCAACCTGTTTGGTCTTTGGAATCGAACGCCATTACATTGGGCTGCATGGTGTGGTGCCCCAGCAGACATCGTTCCCAAGCTCATATCTCCCCACAACATCAACATGAAGGATTATATGGTAACACAGCGCTCCATGAGGCAGTGAGGGAGAAAAGATGGGATCTGGTGCCAGTTCTCATACAGCATGGGGCTGACCCCTCCCCGCTAGACGCTCCCCAACCAGACCAGCCGTTGATGCTTTCCCTCAAGACTGTATGCATAAACACTATCCGGGGCCACATGCCAGTCAAGACTGATGCAGCCTACGAGGGACTCGGACTTCCTGTGATACTTGCAAATGCAGCTAAGCTGAAATATCACGCTGATGCCATCGTGAACAAAGGCCGTGGTAAATAAAGGACAAAGGCCGTGGTAAATAAAGGACAAAGGCCGTGGTAAATAAAGGACATCATGAACAGAGATTTTCTTTGGTACCCAATACACTCATGCAAATGACTTTGGAAGGTTAAGTTAATCCGTAGTCAAAGTGGGTGTTTACGTGAGCTAGTGATTCGATTGATAGTAACTAATGTTGACATAATCTATTTTTGTGATGACCTTTCAGTAAAGGGCAAGTCAAGAGAGGATAACTGTATGTTAATCACTTGTTTATTATGATATATGATGCACCTGTGGATTGCATTTGTATATGATAGGATATTTTATTTTACATTGAACAAATATTGATGCATAATTATCATTTCTTAATTTCACATTGTTAGCATTTGTAGAAAAACTACATGTGTTTCTCAGTTATGTGACATAAGATTTATTATTCTTTAGTTTTATTAGGTATTTTTCATGTTTAGGAATTATTGATATGTATTTCTATTGTAATGACTTTTTATGGAAAAGAGATGTTGGGCCAAATTTTGCATGAATGTATGTTCTGAGTACACTCTAAAAATGATCTAAGAAGAAATATATAGCATTAGAAAAAAATGAATTAGAAAAACTGTGTATCATATTTCTTCCTTTTTCAAACATCATACAAATAGAAATATTTTCAGCAAATACAACACATGGAATGTACATATAAAATAATAGTCTACATTATTATGATATTAAAAGTATCATTTTTGAATCGAACTGAAAATAAGTAAATAAAAAATATATAGACATTTCAGATCATCTAGACTTTGACACATCAAGTCCCCACTTATCCTTCAATACCATATACTTGTACAGTACAGAAAAGTAAGTTTTGACAATTCATGCAGCATGTCAGCTGATGGGTGACGTGAGGTCAAGCATTGTGGTCAGTGGTGACTGATATAAAGCTACATGCACGTTCCACTTGATAAAGCTCGTAGTGGCCATGGAATTTTACTTTAAGGTTTACTGCATTTAAGTTTGACTGGTGTTTCTTCAATGTGAACTTCCACAAACCTTGAATACACAACTTTGGCAATCAAAATGTAATGCTGTGAATATATGAAAATAGAATGGCTCACAAATTTTAACTTTAACGAAGGCTGTAAACTTAAAGGTCTTAATACAAGGACTTTGAACAAGGATACGAATACACATTAAATATAACATATGAATTTGTAATAACATGTAGAAATGAGTTTGATTTTTGCTATGAGAATATACTGGGCCAAGTGTCTTTATGAATGTACATCCCGACCACCTATTGAGATTAATGTAGCCTACAACAAAATATTTTCCATTAACAAAACATAAATTGCATTAGATAAACATGCATGCTACCTTTCTTCCTTTTTCAAACATCATACAAATAAACATACTTTCAGCAAATACAACACATGAAATGTACTTATGATATTGGACATTACATCATTGCCATATTGAAAGTATCATTTTTTGATGAAAAGAAAAAAGGAAATCCCTTTTCTGGTCCACTACAATTGCTTAAAAACTGGAAAAATAGGAAAAAATGAAAATCATGGGGGTTGCAGTATTAAGTGGTACCTACACGTTAAATAGTTAAATAGGTATGGTCAGGCGAAATGATACAAGCTTCCTAGGGAGTTGATAAAGAAATAGCATGACAGATTTACCAGTGACATAGTGACACTATAATATCGTTGGCACCCACTAATATTTTCAATTATTCTACTGTCACTTGCCCATCAAACACATGATGAGCGTACATAATTATTATTTTTACATTAGCATTGTCACATGTTTGTGTGGACCACAACTACTTGTTTTAATTTATAGATTAGTTCCGTCTTATTTGTGTTTGTTGTATCAAACAACTGTCAACAACAATCAATATTTATTATTTAAGTTGTGAATCGAATAATAACATAAGTTCTTAATTCATAGAAATAAATTTCTTATAGTCGTATCTTGCATAACGTTGTAAAATAGGTATTTGTAAAGTATTAGAATTTAAACACAATGTCCCCTTTGTTGTCTCAAAGTTTTTAAAGTTCTCAATTGATTATAAAGATTCTTGGCAGTGTTGGTCTGTCGTAAGGCCTTTAAATGATCTGACACGAAGGCCTATTCTAAAAGAATCTTTATGATCCAGATCTTCATATTTTTTTCTGCGCCCACCCGCCTTTGGCGCATTGTGAGGCCGGGAGAGGGCTCGGGTGGTGAGGCCGGGAGAGGGCTCGGGTGGTGAGGCCGGGAGAGGGCTCGGGTGGTGAGGCCGGGAGAGGGTGGTGAGGCCGGGAGAGGGCTCGGGTGGTGAGGCCGGGAGAGGGCTCGGGTGGTGAGGCCGGGAGAGGGCTCGGGTGGTGAGGCCGGGAGAGGGCTCGGGTGGTGAGGCCGGGAGAGGGCTCGGGTGGTGAGGCTCGGGTGGTGAGGCCGGGAGAGGGCTCGGGTGGTGAGGCCGGGAGAGGGCTCGGGGCCGGGGAGGGGGTGAGGCCGGGAGAGGGCTCGGGTGGTGAGGCCGGGAGAGGGCTCGGGTGGTGAGGCCGGGAGAGGGCTCGGGTGGTGAGGCCGGGAGAGGGCTCGGGTGGTGAGGCCGGGAGAGGGCTGACTATTTTTAGAACAGCATTCTGTTTTCAGAGCAGCTGTATAGCTGCTGTATTTGGGTATTTTCTGGTTTAAGCATGTGGTACTGTTTGTAATGGGGAAGCTTTGATCAAGATGACATACTTAATGTCTAGGCTAATCCTTACCTGGTAAATAGCCCATGCATGCTGCTGCTTCCGCCCCGCCATTTTCTTGTTACTGTTGTTTTGCTATCTTTGTTTAATAAACCAAATACTATTTGCCACTGGCGTTATCCACTGAATTTTAGTGAACACTCTGGTTTTAAAGGCTATAACAGGCCAGAATGTTCGAGGTTGCATATTTAATATAAGTGGGATTCCTAGGGTTTCATAAAAGACCTTATATCTATTAGAGCTAGAGGCTGTCACAATTGTACCTGTTATTCATCTTAGCACTTGATATATGGTTGACATGAGTGGTTTATGTAATAAAAGAAATACAAACTATTAGATATAAGAAACAGTTAAAATCATATTTATCTACAGCGCCCAAAGCAGTAGATTTCTAATGAGGCTAAAAATCAATCATGTTGCTTCAGTTTGTCTTACAATGCAAAAAAAAAATTAACCAATATTTAGTCCAAAATGTAACCCAAAATTTTATTGTAAACAGTTTTCGAACCCACAGGTTCCTTTTCAAACAACATAGAAAAAATATGAACACCTTAACTTATAGTAATCTGAATTCATAAAATTTATATTTTAATGTAAAGTATGGTACTTTCTTTATATATTATCAAAACTGTAGGGCCTACACTTAATAAAAAAATTAATCATTTTCATTATATTGCATACAATGAGCTCTTGTCATACATCCTGTCTTGCTTGGAGGTTCTACTGTGGTAATGTCTACGGCAAACGTTAGCACATCGTTTATGTAACCATTTGGCCATGTTATGGGCATCATATTCATAATACAGCAGCAAACAGTGACGGGACGGGATGAGCCGCATACGGCATTAGCAAAGATGAGTCTATTTTGCATGAGCCGTAAAACCGTCGCCTTTTCACTTTACAATGGTTATGTGCCCGCGTGATGTCACTTTTATGCGCACTGTTTGCCTAAAGTGGCGGGATGGAGCGGCGATGTTGGCTGTAAATTGTTGATAATGTGATGAATATGGAGCTTCAGAACTCTTACCCAGGTCTCTACCTCGAATGTCAAAACTTTATGAGACTCATTTCGCTGTAATATGCAGTCTCTGCTCCCATAGATACACACCCTGGGGCGTCGTGGCGCTCAATTCGGCGAAGTCTTTGACGTATAAAGCCAGGATCAGACAGTCCCTAAAATTGAAGGTGTATATGTTGTGGTATTGTAGCCATTGTTAAGCAGACAGTGCAGAATATCAAAAGTGAATCTCTCGAGGATATTTCAGCCATTGTTAAGTTATCGTCAGAGCCGAATAGTGAAACTGAATATGTTGTGGTGTTGTAGCTATTGTTGCATGCCAACATTTGCTTACACAAGACTCTTCATTGCATAAAATGAACAAAGGTTTCACATGTTAATGTGTTTTTCACATAGACAGATCCAAAATATTTCAGTTTCATGTTTTGGCACGTTTGCCATTGATTACACATACAAAAACCACGAGATACATTAAGAGCACCCCCCCCCCCTTTTTCCAAAACCTGGATCTGCCAGTGTTTCAAACGCATGCTGCATATTTATACACGATAAAGGATCAATGACTAATCCATAGCAAGAGTAAATGTGTATCATGTACACACCAAAAGGAGTTTGTTCTCTCTGATCCGCTGCAGTAAACGGATCAACCCACAGCAAGAGTATTGGGCCTTCTTGATCCATTCTACATGTAAGGGATGGTGCAATATTTACCAGGCAGGGGGGACCGGTGCATTTCATAGGGGGACAGGCACATTTTTCATGGTGCAAAGTAGGGGGACCAGATGATTTTTCATTCTCATTGGGCATGGGATATGTACTTTTTTCAGCTGCTGAAATCCCACCTTGACGTAAGCGAATCGGTGCAAATTAATCACGCGAATATTCATGGGAGGGGACGCGGACATTGTTTTGAATAGAGACCATGGGACATCAGATTTTTATTCATCACATCAGCAGGGGACAAGACCTTTTTTCAGACAAGTTTTTTTTATATGCACCGGTCCCCCCTGCCTGGTAAATATTGCACCGTCCCTAAGTTCTGCATGATAAAGCACATAGTTGGCATCGACTTACTACTTGGCATAAAGTTTACTGTGGTAGATTTCATTCACTATGAAGTGATTTTGTTTGTCAGTAGCTGTTGACGGTTTCTTCTGTTGGATATACATTGTGTATAGACAATTTATTGGAATTCAAAATGGAATGTTTTGAGCACACATTTGTATGTTTATAAATATAGGGTATGGTTTACACAATATGACCTCAATGAGCGATATGACTACGAATTCACAGTTGTGATAACTCATCATGGAGCAGATCATAATGGACTTGCATTCAGCTATTGAAATTCAAATATGTGAATTATCCATTTAGAGGTTCTCACTTAATGGATGTGCACCACATGAATCCTTTGGACAGTGAGAAATGGTCTGTATAGAGGTGGCGTAAACTGGAGGTTCTACTGTACCATGTCCATACTTCCACAAGAGGTTTCACTGGAGTCTGTGGCTGATGTTTACCCATGAAAAGGTTTCACTGGCCAATGTGGTGTGAATGTAGGATGGGACCTGAATGTGATTTATTTATGCTCATGACATTTAATTTGGTATCAATGTTAATAAACCTATAATTATTTGAAAATTGTTACATGTACTGACTTCATATGATAGACAACCTCACAATTTTGATACTGCCCCTTTTGACAGCATAAAAATGATCAAAAATCAACCGTCCATCACTGGTTTAGCTATAAAGATCAAACACTTATCCGATCACAGTCCACACAGGACAGATCATTTGCAGTCAACATGGCGGAGGCAGCACATCCAGATTTGGTGGATTTAGTGAGTTGTGCAGTTTGCTTGGAAAGATTCAATGAAGGTAAAAATCTACCAAAAATACTGACTTGTCACCACAGTTTTTGTTTAGGATGTTTGAAGAAATATGATTCTGTCAAGATGGATAAACCCATTTCATGTCCTACATGTCGCGCAGAGTTCCCAGTTCCTAGAGAAGGCATAGAGTCTCTACCGACCAGCTTCATGGTGCTAAATCTGTTAAAGCACGTTCCTGAAGATAAAGGAAATCGGAAATCCATGAAGCCGACATTCTGTGCTTTGCACAGCACCAACAATAAGTGCGACTTCTTTTGTGATGAATGCAGTGTTCCATTGTGTAATGGATGCATGGTTACTGTGAATAAAAGTGAACATAAACACCACACTATCAGAGAGTTGAAAGATGTAGCTGAAGAGTTGGATACAAAACTGATGGATGTTGAGAATTTAGTGGATGTTATGTGCATAGAGAGTGAAGAGAGGTTAGTGGAGCTAGAAAAGAATCTAGCATCTTCCAGAGATGGACTCAAAAGACAAACCAAGATAAGGTTGGACAAGGTCGTCAGTGATGCCAATAAGTGGTATTTAGATACAAATAATACTATTGATAAAGAATACAAAGGCTTGATTGACCAAATTCATGAGGTTAAACGGACAATAAAAAAACAACAACTGAAAGTTAAACTACAAGAGGTTGATTCTATGAAAAACGAAGGATTGATAGAAAATGTGAGAAATTCACTCGCTGCATTGAACTCGGCAATAGAAGAGTTCAAGAGGTCATCTTTCTGGCCTCCCAGCCAGTGGTCAGCCAGCATGGGGTCACTAACCGAGAAGGTCACACTGGACATGGGTCAGTTGACACCATCAGAACTGAAGCTTCCAAGAATGAAAAGATTTCTTCTACTTCCAGAGAAACCTGTCATTAAGTTTTTATGTAGTTCCACTTTAACTACTCAATGTGATCATCTAGTTGGACTCACGCTGAATGAAGCAGTGGTAGCCTATAGAGATGGAAAAAAGATCCAAAAGCTCAATATAAAAAGCAACACTCCATGTGTTGTTACTGAGAAGAATTTACCAGAGGGCTTAGAATATGACTGTAGAAAGTATATACTAAATGATGGAAGTGTGTTACTCCGGGACTGGGACAATGGACCATCATACATCCTGAACAGTGACCTGAACGTCATCAAAACAATACAAGAAAGCTACGGTGATATACGTGGTGCTCATTCCAAGCAGTGGGTGGCGTTTTTCACCAACGGATCACTGCAAATAGTGGATCTAGAAAAGAACCAGGTGAAGAAGACTGTGGCGCCTCCTCATGGCATCACATGGAGAGAGTATCTTTCTGTATGTAAGAACCCGGACAATGAGCAGATGGCAGTTGTAGATAAAGATAACAAGATCCTTGTGATCTACGACGGCGCCGGCAATCTCCTCCACACCTGCCACCTACAGTTTGTACCCGGTGCATATGCCGTCTCATGCAGCCGTCACCACATCTACACAGCATCATTCGACCCTCCCGGTGTCCACGTCTACAGCTGGCAGGGGGAGCTGCTCGCCTCCATGGACCGGGAACAGCTCGGGATGCCAGAGGGACATAAAGTGTGGAACATTCATGCTGATGGCGACAAGTTTGTGGTAGCAACAGGACCTGGTTTAAGTGTGGATAGTTTCAAGATTTACCAATGCCTATAAAAGCGTAATACAGATGGATTAATTACATGTACATTACTTATGACTAGAACCTGTTAATGTGACAATATGGAAATGAACATGAAACACATTTTTGAATATGATGAATAAGTGAGTACAGTAGAACATCCCTATTAAGACCATTCAAAGCATTCAACTGAAACAGTCTCAATTGAGAGGTGTCTCTTTAAGAAGTTTCATCATTGTCAAAATATTGGAACCATGAGAAATGTTCTTATTATAAGGGTTGTCTATCTTTAGAGGTGGTATTAATAAGAGGTTCTACTGTACATTAAAGACTGTAGGATTTAGTTCAAGATACATTCTCATAATTATCTGCATGTGGAAATAGGCTGTGGATGCTTTGTTGTTTTACAGAACGAGAAATGTACATATTTCTCCTACATGCTTATATTTTTCAAATTTCCAATTGTGTTGCAGGATTGAAACGATATGAAAATTAAACTAAGAAAGACTTGTCCATATACAATGGAGACTTTTGAAATGATCCCTGAACATGGATTATAACTGTGTTGCTAAATCCAGATTGAATTGTCGTAATCAATTTCAGTGTACATAGTATCACAATAAACCTGCCTATCATAGTAGTGTCTTACTTGAAGGTGAATCAATGAACAGTAAAACCTTTCCATCACCACATAAGCGTTCTCAATAGAGACCAACCTTTAAGTGGTTTCAATTGTCTGTTGATTAAGGATTGAGACTATGGAAAATTGTCTTTTTTGTGATTGAGACCATGGTCTATCTCTAGATTGTGGTCTTAATCATAGGTTCTACTCTTATTATAGCCAACATGGGGTAATCTCTCAATAGTGTAAATGGTCATAACTGTAGTTTTATATGTATTTCTACTGTATTTTTAGTTGTCTCCGTTGTTTGTGTATAGTATAGGCATGTGTGATATACATGTACTATATATGTGTGCTTTATCAATATTTGTATTATTCACTTATGAATATGAATACTTTAGACGCATTTTGTTGGAAGTGGTTGGAATGTATTGACATTATTTTTCATTCTATTATTATATAATCAAGGATTATCAAAGGCACGTGATAAAAATATTGTATCAATGTCCATGCAAATTACTGTTCTCGTATTGTAAATTATGTCAACACTATAACTGATATCTAAATTGTGTGTAGATCATTAAAATAAAAATCATCATATTACTATTTCAAGATATTATTATAATCTATAAACTTATCATTCAACATGTACTTCAATATGGAGTCAATATAATACTCTAATGAAAATGAAAGCTACAGTAGGATTAAATGTAATTGTAAATGTGGTGGTTTATGTTTTTTATCATTTAAACAATATTTTAGCACCAATAGCTTTCGGTCTTGTCACATGGCCTTTGTCGACAGCTTTTGCCAAAAAAAACTCATTCAAAGTAACAATTCAAATCATACAAATGACTTACAACTTTCAAGCAAATGGACACCCAACAAATTGATCACATTTCAAAGCATCTTGTCTGCTTTGCACAATTTCCACATTACAGAGCTTCAGTTACACTCGTGAAATGTGACGTATTTCCCCACAAATTCAAGAAGCAAGTTTATGCAGCGGAGCATAACATTAATCATTCTATAAATTCTGTTTTCAAAAATCATGTGCCAATAACCCACGCTGATTGGTCAATCTCCTTGCTAAATTTTGCGAAAAAAACACGTAGGATTAAAAAAAACACGGCGCCAGGTCTTTGGTCTCCTCACAATATCAATACAGCCGCTGACGCTATTTTAGCACATCAGTTTTATTGTCTTGTCAACAGACTAGAAAGCCTTGTCAACAAAAACTGTAAAATTGCGCGTATGAATTGTTGTCTATATGTCTAAAAAACAATTCAAATCATACAAATGAATGTTGAATGTTTTAATACTTTGGATTTTAAAATATTGATCACATTTCAAGTCATCTTGTCTGCTTTGCAATAATTTCCACATTACAGAGCTTCAGTTACACCATGAAAATTGACGTATTTCCTCACAAATGACGAGAAGCAATTTATGCAGATGGTCAATTCCAAAAAAAAATCAATCAATTTTCCATGGAAATGCGGTGCTGTTTTTCACATCACTGTCCGTGTATGATGAGATACACGGCATGAGGTTATGGGGCAAGGGGCATCTCACAAGTTACCGTACTCTATCAAACTTATTCCTTTCACAGATGCACAATTTTTCACTGTTGTCTCACCACATGCTCTGGCGGTTGGCACTGTTAATTCTGTTGAGGCTATATTTAAATTTTCCATGGAATTGCGGTGCTGTTTTCACACATCACTGTCCGTGTATGATGAGATACACGGCATGAGGTTATGGGGATCAGATAAGTTATGGGGGCAAATCTCACAAGTTACCGTACTTATCAAACTTATTCCTTTTCATAGAATCACGTTTTTTGCATTTTTGTGTCAACACTGTTGTCTCACCTACAAACTATGGCGGTTTATGTTGTAATTCTGTTGAGGCTATTTTTTTCCTACAAGTTTACATATAACAATTATAACGCTTCAGTAGCTGTCAAAGCCTTGTGATCACTTCAGTCAGCTGATTAGAAAGTAATGTATTTGTATGTCAATGTCTCTGTTTGTATGTCAGTATGCGCAAAATGTACATAGTTCTAAATTGCTAGAGTTTTTTAAAGATGAACGGATTATATTCAAATTTATGAAGTTTGAGATATGAGTTGTTTTTGAGTGTTGCAGAACTTTTGATTTTGAAAATCAATTTTTAAACCCAAAATTCCAAACCAAAGAAAACAGAAAAAAATTGTTTATGGTTTGTTCTTTAAAAAACTTGTTTAGTTTTGAACATCACTATAAATGAAAGTAATGAAAGTTTGTACATTGATATACTGTTACAAAATTCAATTATGATTTCTGTGGACAGATTGTTTATTTGATTTAAATGATTCGTATGACAAGATGAAGATTAACAGATTTTTTAAATAAAATGGTAAATTTTTATCCAGAAATTTTTATACATCATTGCATTTCATGTGGTTTTAAATTTGTTTGAATAAAATCATGGTTGAATCAAATCGCTATATCCCCATAATGATTTGGTTTTAAACAAAAACTACACATACTTTTGAATCCAGCAATTCTTTTAAAAAATTTTTCCAAAACTCAGTTCATTAATCCCTTGCCCAAATGTTTCACATGGTTTTTGGTTAAGGGTTCAAATCTATATTCAACTGTTCTATAAACAAGTTTGTTGGACATATTTCCATATAATATATCTTAATTGCCCATTTAAAAAATTGTTATTTAGCGACTGTGTTTACATAGTTTAACATAGTGCCTGGTTTTAACGTCACTCTGTGACGTTTAATGAAATGCAATTGTCAAACATTTCAATAAATATGCTGAAACAAATGTTAAAGTACAATGAGATATAATTCAAACCACAATTTGTAGGATTTGCCTTTATTAGGTCCCAAAAGTTTTTTTAATTCAAACTATAAAATAATAATATAAACGATCAAAGAAAAATGGAAAATAATCACATTTTTAAAATGACTACAACTATATTAAAACCTTTATATCAGTATTTGTATTTTGAACTTATCTTAGAGTTTTGTTGGCTTAAAAAGGTTATAAACAAAATGTAAGAAATTATGTGTTAATACTCTTCGTATATTATCAATACAATATTAAATGGTATAACATCCAATTAAGATCACCTCTCTACTGAGACCACCTCTACAACAGGACCATATTTACAGTAAGAAGCCTCGATAACAGCTGCAAACCCGGGTAACAGGACCACCTCTCTAAAGAGACCACGAGGTCAGTTTCCCTGTGGTCTTAATAGAGAGGTTCTACTGCAATTTTCAAATCATGTTGCAACAATGTGAAAGTTTCAAAACAGTGGACAAGTACTTCATATTAATACTCTTGGACTATACACTTTCTGCTGTTTGGATGTTAAAAGGGGGATTTGAAAGATGTACGGACAAATTTTATCCATATACATTGTAGACATTGAAATGATCCCTGAATGTGGATCATGGCCTTGTTGTGAGATCCAGATCGAAATGTTCTTATCAGTTTACATAAATCTGCTTATTTGAAGACGATGACTAAATGAATACAGTAGAACCTCCAGTAAGCGGTATAAATGAAGAGGTGGACTCATTATGGAGGTGGTCAGTTTATATAAATCTCTGATGGTGTGGTCAGTTTACATAAATCTCTGATGATGTGGTCAGTTTATATAAATCTTATATAAATCTCTGATGGTCAGTTTAATAAATCTCTGATGATGTGGTCAGTTTATATAAATCTCTGATGATGTGGTCAGTTTATATAAATCTCTGATGATGTGGTCAGTTTACATAAATCTCTGATGATGTGGTCAGTTTATATAAATCTCTGATGATGTGGTCAGTTTACATAAATCTCTGATGATGTGGTCAGTTTATATAAATCTCTGATGATGTGGTCAGTTTATATAAATCTCTGATGATGTGGTCAGTTTACATAAATCTCTGATGATGTGGTCAGTTTATATAAATCTCTGATGATGTGGTCAGTTTATATAAATCTCTCAGTTTATATAAATCTCTGATGATGTGGTCAGTTTACATAAATCTCTGATGATGTTTATATAAATGATGATGTCAGTTTATATAAATCTCTGATGATGTGGTCAGTTTATATAAATCTCTGATGATGTGGTCAGTTTATATAAATCTCTGATGATGATGTTTATATAAATCTCTGATGGTCAGTTTATATAAAATAAATCTCTGATGATGTGGTCAGTTTATATAAATCTCTGAATGTGGTCAGTTTATATAAATCTCTGATGATGTGGTCAGTTTATATAAATCTCTGATGATGTGGTCAGTTTATATAAATCTCTGATGATGTGGTCAGTTTATATAAATCTCTGATGATGTGGTCAGTTTATATAAATCTCTGATGATGTGGTCAGTTTATATAAATCTCTGATGATGTGGTCAGTTTATATAAATCTCTGATGATGTGGTCAGTTTATATAAATCTCTGATGATGTGGTCAGTTTATATAAATCTCTGATGATGTGGTCAGTTTATATAAATCTCTGATGATGAACAAATGAATACAGTAGAACCTCCATGATGGTCTGTTACCACACTACACTGTGTTAATTTGTATATCGCACATTCCTTAAACTGTTAATGATGCTTATGGGATAATCTATGAGACACATGGCGGTGATATATAGTAGGCTATGGGGCAGAAGACATTCTCACAAGGTCCCGTACTCTATCACACTTCTCCATTTGGCAGCCATTCTCACAAGTTCCAATACTCTAGCTGCATAAGCAAATTTTATCTTTTGGGGGGGCTTTTAAACACTGTGTTTATATGCTCCAATAACTGTCAATTTGCTAAGGTTAAGATTTTATACGGAGGAGTTATTCTCATATCGAATGAAATTAAAACGGATCATCACAATAGACTCCATAAATCCTGGAGACATACACAGGAAATGTTTTAAATGTCTTACAAACAGGCGGGGAAATGATGCTTATTTCGGACGTCCTTTGGTTGGCTGAAGATTCATACTTGTGCGGACTTGTCCATGAACTGCTATTTCCGTCACTCTACAATTAGTAGGGAGTCCACTTAAATTGGGGTCTCGATAAATCTCGTGGTGGACACTGCGTGTGTGTTTATCACCATGGCAACACGCTAAATACACTAGTTAAGGCTGTAAATCTGTAGACATCACTGCTGACTTCTGCTGGAGACGGGAATATAAAGCATAAAATATTTTACCTTCTCATTACGATCTAAACTGGGTGCAATTTTTCTCTCCCTTTTTTAAGATTTTGTTTCATTTATACCAGGTGTTACTCCAAGATGCAATAGTAGGACAATCATTCTTTTGCGTGCGTTTTCATTGGTTTCAGAAGTACCTGTTAACCTAGACCTGGTATCATGCATGTTCGGACTGATACTGTCTGTATCATGCTTGTACTCAGTGTTGAGTATATACAGTGTATCTCGACACAACCTGCATGTAGGGATTTACTTCAGCAAATTCCAGCTTTAAAAGAGAAGTTTTAGGGCAGTTAATTTTAAAACAGGACTTGCAAATGTTTAGATAAGAATGATAAATACAAAACCAGAGTTTGTTGTTTAACATGAATTGTGTTATCAGGTCTCGCTCTTGAGTGGGTCAAGTGGTAAGTGTTACTACAGTAGAAACTCATTATCTCCAATCTGTAGGATAACAGTAACATGTTTGAGGTGGTTAATATTCGAGATTAACAAATTTATCTGTTCATAATATGATTGAAGGGAAATGAAAGGAACCTGGAGAAAATGGAAAATTAGAGATAAGCAATGTCCAAATAACGAGGTTCTACTGTACTGCTACAGTCTATAATTCAGCCTAAGATAAGCTCAAATTTACCACAATGGATTCATGTATTGAGGGTAAGTCAGACACATATCTTGGTCAATTTGGGCTTATTTCTTACTTTATATTCGTCTGCAACAGTAGACATCCTCGACTAACAGTGAAGTGACGGGTTAAACATACAGGATACAAGATGGCCGCCTCCGATAACGGAGACCTTGGCTGCGTGAGTAAAATTACGATACTGTGGTAATGAGATCAAAGAACTGATAGCGGCCGGGTCGTATAAATGCAAATGTAATGGTTTAGAGTCTAAATCCACACTACGCATGATCATGTAGCTACATCTACACCAGGTGGTGGGTCACACTATAGTGTCTTTCTCAACTCCCTGGTGAGCATACAGCACTATTCTAGTGACTTTACACCAGGTCATTTGCTACGTGATTTACCGCGTCTCTGAGCCAATCGTTCATTATTGACAAGAAACTGTCATATTATGTCATCGCTTCTGTAATATTTACTTACATGTATTTTACTTAGAAATGTTTTAGTTGGTTCTAGCCTTTTAAAGATAATATTGTGCTTTTGTACATTTAAAGCATGAGTGTACATTCAGCATAGATACCAAGACCACTTCTATAAAGAGACTTATGCTGTATATACTGTATGCTCCCCGGGGAGTTGAGAAGGATATAGTGTGACAAGGATGCCAATGACCTGGTGTAAATATGTAAAGTCGGTAGAGCACGATAACAGTGAATTCCGACTATAAATAACCACATTTACATTTACATTTACTTACTGATAACACTACCATTTCTAACAGTCCAAGCCTTCGTAAACAGAAGACATCTATTGCTAACACTTGAAGAATAAAAGAAGATTCCTTAGTATAACCTCTATATAACACATCTCACTATAGAAGAGAAACACTATAGCTGCCCCAGTCCCCAGGTGGTCCTGATGGAGAGGTTGTATTTCCTGTCCACTCTGACCCGTGAGGGGCACCTGCACATTTCCCGGAATTGCAGTAATTGTGTGAATGGCGTCTGGTGAAACCTGCGGGGGATCGAGTCCCGCCTAAATATTTATGTGGTTTGTGGCGGGCACTTAGCGAATCACCCACTTCGTTACTGAGAATGGACAGTCAGACATCGTGGGGTCACGGCAACATCTTTTACACTGTCTGTCTGACAAAATATAGACATTTTGACAACTTGGCTCATGGCCAGATGCTTTGAATATCGACATGGCAGGGAAAACAACGAACAACCAATCTAAGTCAGTGCAACATGCAATTTATCACTTACAGTAAGTGCTCAAGTTATAGACGCGTCCTTCTAAGGGTTAAGTATTACATATATCTCCAAGGGAACGCACACGTTTGACGCTATATCAAGACATAGGCCGTAATAACAGAAGAAGAATTAACATTTTGTTTAGTGAATGTAAAGCTTGTAAATAGGATGTGCCAAGGCTCAACAAGGAGCGCGCCGTTTCCCCACCAAAATACTTAAATTTCATAGTGTTTGTGGCATGTCCGCCATCTATCTCACGTACAAAACACATGAAATCCCTTAGGTGTGCCCCTTTTTTAAAAAATCTGGATCTGCCATTGATTTGAGCACTCGCTCTGTGACGTTCAGCCCGTGGGGTTGAGAGGACGGGGTTTGTGGGGATCAGCCTGGTGTGCCATATTTCATTCTGATAAGATTATATAGGACAGTTTCAGGAAAAGCTATGTACATTGAATGATTGCCCACCAGCAGAAAAACTGAACTCCTCTTTACTAAAAGCTGACTTTTTCATTGTATGACCCAATGACCTAGTGTATGTGGTTAAGTGATTGGACCATTGAGTACAAAGATATAACCATAAATCTTTGTTTGGGTATAAAGGCAGCAATACAGGCATTGTCTGTGAGAGCATAGATGGTTGTACCAATGACCTGGTGTACAGGTTAAGTGATTAGACCAATTCAGAGATAAATGCTTATAGCCTCTACACGCAGATAGCCATAACTCATAGGCAGATCCAGGGTGTGGGGAAGCAGGGGACAAGTGGCCCCTGTTTTCCCAGCAAAATATCTTATTTTCATAGGGTTTCTCACCATAACCACATACCCCATAACGTCTCCACGGAGATATAACCACAACTTATCCCGTTGAGTGCACCTCCCCCTTCCCCTTATAGAAACCCGGACCTGCCTATGATAACGATAACCGCATAAACGCCCATAAACCATAACGTTTCACATTCCTATTTCTGCACATCATAATACAAAATCCACCGCCTCTGAACCCACTTGTCCGACGAACATCTCCAATGCATGACCATTACTACGGACTACTTTGAACACACCTTCAGAACCACTTTGAAAAAAATACCAAAAAGTTAAAAATTCTATTAATTAGTAAAACACCGCAAACAATCTGACACTCTTTATGATGGATTTGGGACTGGAAACCACTGGAATATCTTCAAGTTGTCTCATTGATTTAGAGGTGGTTTACAATTGGAGGTTTTACTATCAACCATAACATTTGTGTTTATGTTGAGGTCATTGGTTGACTGATGTTTTGTTTATTTTCATTGAAATAGGACAACAGTATCCTTTTCTGTTCGCGTTTTGGTCATTTCATTTACATGAACGCATTTCATTTCTGTCTGCTACCAGAAATGATTTATCAAACCATTTCAGTTTACAAAATGAGCAATTTCACATTTGAGTATGGTCATTGCATAAACCTCCATAAAACACTTATTAGTTTGTTTTGATAGTTCGCAGTCCATCCATAGAGGACATACGCAGCACAGATCATTTACAGTCAACATGGCGGAGGCAGCACATCCAGATTTGGTGGATTTAGTGAGTTGTCCAGTTTGCCTTGGAAAGATTCAATCAAGGTAATAAACTGCCAAAAATTCTCCAATGTCACACCATGGACCTGCTTAGGATGTTTGAAGAAATATGATTCTGTCAAGATGGATAAAGTGCATTTCATGTCCTACATGTCGGACAGTGAGAAGTTCCCAGTTCCTATTCAGAAGGCATAGAGTCTCTACCAACCAGTTTCATGGTGCTAAATCTGTTAAAGCATGTTCATGAAGAAAATGTGAAATCATTAAATCCATGAAGCCAACATTCTGCAATTTTTGCATTTTTTAAGGATGGCACCAACAATAAGTGCGATTCTTTTGTCATGAATGCAGTGTTTCACTTTAATGGATCAATGTTAATAAACCTATAAGTTGAATTTGTAGCTGAAGAGCTGGATACAAAAATGGTGGATGTTGAGAATATAGTGGAGACAACCTGCATGAAGAAACGTCAAAAGTTGCCCTTAGAAAACAACCATAAAATCTCGATCAAAGATGGACTAAAGTTCACCGTCCATCAAATTTTGACAAAGTCGTTAGTTGATGCCAATAAGTGGTATTTAGATACAAATAATACTATTGATAAAAGAATACAAAGAATTAATTGACCAAATTCACATTGTTATTTGCAGAAAAACAAACAACAACAGATGATCCAGATTAAACTACATTTGGTGAGTTGCTCAGTTTCTTTGAAAGATTCAATGAAGGAATAAATAGAAAACGTGAGAAATTCACTAGCTGCATTGAAGGATGTTTGAAGAAATATGATTCTGAAAAAAGATGGATCAAACCCTGGCCTGTCAAACATGTGGTCAGAGTTCCCAGTTCCATGGGGGCACTAAGAGTCTCTACTGGACCAGCTTCATGTTGCCTCATCTGTTAAAGCTTCCTGAAGAAAAGATTTCTATTTCCAGATGAAACCTGACATAAAGTTTTTTACAGCTCCATGCAACAATAAGTGCGACTTCTTTGAAACCTGTCATTAAGTTACATAACAAAGTCCATGCAACTTGGTCAGTTGGACTCACGCTGAATGAAGCAGTGGTCGCCTCTAAAGATGGAAAAAAGGTTCAAAAGCTCAATATAAAAAGCAACTCTCCGTTTATTGTCAAGGAGATGAATTTTCCACAGAGATTAGAATATCACTGTATGAAACACATACTAAGTGATGGAAGTGTGTTACTCCGGATGCCGGACAATGGACCATCATACATCCTGAACAGTGACCTGAACGTCATCAAAACAATACAAGAAAGCTACGGCAATATACGTGGTGCTCATTCCAAGCAGTGGGTGGCGTTTTTCACCAACGGATCACTGCAAATAGTCGATCTAGAAAAGAACCAGGTTAAGAAGACTGTGGCGCCTCCTCATGGCATCACATGGAGCGAGTATCTTTCTGTATGTAAGAACCCGGACAATGAGCAGATGGCAGTTGTAGATTATGATAACAAGATCCTTGTGATCTACGACGGCGCCGGCAATCTCCTCCACACCTGCCACCTACAGTTTGTACCCCGTGCAGCATATGCCGTCTCATGCAGCCGTCACCACATCTACACAGCATCATACGACCCTCCCGGTGTCCACGTCTACAGCTGGCAGGGGGAGCTGCTCGCCTCCATGGACCGGGAACAGCTCAGGATGCCAGAGGGACATAGTTTGCATAATATTCATGCTGATGGCGACAAGTTTGTGGTAGCAACCGGACCAAGTAATGGATATTGTTTCAACACGTGGGCAGTTTCAAGATGTACCAATATCTATGAAACCATATCCCAAAAGCCAGCTGGATTTATGACAGGTACATAACATACATCGACTTTTTATGGATATGAAACCCCTAAACATTTTTCAGTGAATACAGTACCACCTACATATTAAGTCGAGCAGTCTCAACAGAGAGGTGGTCTCTTCTAGGAGTTTCAGGAGGGTCAAAGTATTGGTACCATGAGGACTGTTTTTGTTATGGGGGTGGTCTATCTCTAGAGGTTGTTTTAATTGTCTGTTCTACTGAACATTAAAGACAGTGTAAGATTTTGTTCAGGACACGTTCTCTTTATAATCTCTGCATGCAGAAATAGGCTGCAGATGTTTTGTATTTTACAGGTTGAGAAATGTACTTATTTCTCCTACATGCTTATATTTTTCAAATTTTCAGTTGTGCTGTGTGAATAGTGAAAGGATTTGAAAATTGCACTGAGTAAGACTTGCCCATATACAATGGAGACTTTTGAAATGATCCCTGAATCTGTTTTATGGCTGTGTTGCTAAATGCAGAGATTGAAGTGTCTTTATCAGTTTCAGTGTACATAGAATCAAAACAAGCCTGCCTATCATAGTAGTGTCTTACTTGAGGGTGAATCAATGAACAGTAAAACCTTTCCATCAAGACCACATAGTGGACCAACCGCAAGCGTTCTCAATAGAGGTGGTCTCTTTACAGAGGTTTGCAGTTGTCTGTTGATCAAGGATTGAGACTATGGAAAATTGTATTTTTATAAAGGTGATCTCTTAAAAAAAGGTGGTCTATCTCTAGATGTGGTCTTAATCATAGGTTCTACTGTACATTTAAGCCAACATGGGATTTATTTCAAGACGAAATCTGTAATTTGTAGTGTAAATAGGCTATAGTTGTGTAGTTTTATATGTATTTCTTGTCCATACTATAATCTATGGCATATTTATGTTTTTACAAAACTGTCATAATCAGATTGTCAAATTGTTAATGTACCATAAAATATAATCTTACACATCTATATTAATATTCAACTGTCAGTTTACATACTTAAAATAAATCCGCTTATTTGACGATGGTGACTAAATAATTACAGTAGAACATCCATTCTGATGGTCCTCATTTGTGACTGACTCCAAGTGGGTCACGGTGGTCTGTTTATAGAGGTTTAGGACTAGAAAAACGGCCTTATTATACAGGTGGTCTCTTTATAGAGGTGGTCAAACTGGAGGTTCTACTGTACTTACTTTAGCTGTCTCCGTTGTTTGTGTATACTGTAGGCATGTGTGATATACTATATATGTATATTTTTATCAATTTTTTTACCATTCATTTGTAACTATTGAATACTTTAAATGCATGGTGTTGGAAGTTGTTGGAATGTATTGGCTTTATTTTTCATTCTATTGTTATATAATCAAAGATTATCAAAGGCATGTGATAAAAATATTGCATTAATTTTCATACAAATTATTGTTCTAGCATTGTAAATTATGTCAACACTATAACTGATATCTACATCATTGTGTATAGATTATAAATACCCTGATCATCATATTACTATTTCAAGATAACATTATAATGACTATAAACTTATCATCCAACATGTAAACATGTAATATGGAGTCAAGATACTACTCTAATGAAAATGTAAAACTAAAGTAGGATTAAATGTAATTATTACTGTGGTGGTTTATGATTTTTTATAATTTAAACAAGATTTTAGCACCAGTAGCTTTCGGTCTTGTCACATGACCTTTGTCAACAGCTTTTGCCAAAAAAAAACTCATTCAAAGTAACAATTTAAATCATACAAATGACTTACAACTTTCAAACAAATGGACATCCAAGAAATTGATCACATTTCAAAGCATCTTGTCTGCTTTGCACAATTTCCACATTACAGAGCTTCAGTTACACCATGAAATGTGACGTATTTCCTCACAAATTCGAGAAGCAAGTTTATGCAGCGGAGCAGCGAAAGTCAATCAATTTTCCATGGAAATGCGGCGCTGTTTTCACACATCACTGTCCGTGTATGATGAGATACACGGCATGAGGTTATGGGGCAAGGGGCATCTCACAAGTTACCGTACTCTATCAAACTTATTCCTTTCACAGAATCACGTTTTGCACAGGTGTCACTGTTGTCTCACCACAGTGCTGCTGGCGGTTGGCACTGTTAATTCTGTTGAGGCTATTTTTTTTCCTACATCCTACAATTATTGCGTCGCTTCAGTAGCTGAAGCAAAAGCCTTGTGATCACTTTGTTTGTATGTCAGTATGCGCGTATGTATGTGTATATGTCTCTGGACAAGCTAGAATGTTCACGATGAACGGATTTCGTTCAAACTTTACACAGTTATGAGATATGAGAACACAGAAGTGTTGCAGCCTGCAAGAAAAAATCAATATTTAACCCGGCACTACATAGCAGCAAACAGAAAAAAACGCAACAAATAGACTTTTGCTGTGAGGTGTGCTGTTTGCTGCTATAATGAAGTGAGGGTAAATCAGACGTCAGCATGCTCAATTTCACGATTGACACTCCAATTTCGTGATCTCCTGGTCAAATCCTATGTAGTATACATCGTTTCAGTACATATCTTAATTGTCCATAAGTCAAGTTGTTCTTTGAACACGTTTGATCCAGTTCAGTTTTTACCCACCTCCAAATTCCTTGAAATCGCACATCCCTATTTTCCCCACATCCCTCTTTCTTATAATTCCAAATTTTAAATCAGTTAATCTAAAAGACTTTATTTTTTTACATTGTTGTTGTACTTAATATACCACAATGTGTTAATTTAAACCAGACAAACTGTTTCTGTACTTGTGGTGGCTGTGATGTCAACTTATGCACGGGATGATCTGCATTCACACAGCACTGTCCTGGTGAATACATGATGAGAACATCTAGGTTCATAATACGGGGGGGGCAAATGAAAAGGCATTTCATGAAAAAACCTAGAGAAAGCATATGTATATTGAGGTAGTACATGTATTTTCAATCAGAATCATATCTGCATGAGGCCAGAAACTTATTTCATTTATGGGACAGAATGTGGGATTCAGATGATATCTTTAACAAACATCTCAATTTGGCTTTCCTCCATTAACAAATTTCATACTAAGTTTATATGTGACGGGTTAAACATACAGGATCAAGACAAACTCTCTTATCAAATGAACATTGGCATATTGTTTCACTATATACTAGAGTAATTCATGATCAAATCAAACCTGATATAAAGCCATCATTGTATAATAGATGTAATGGTCTAGAGTCTAAATCAAAGGACATGTTTAAAATGTACACTTGAAACATCTACTAAAAGTCATTTCATTACGTGGTTCACGCGTCTACATTAGCCAAGCATTCAGTATTTCAAAAAAAAATTTGTCATATTATGTGTGGTATTCATTCTGTAATATTTATCTTATTTTACAGTAAAACCTGGTTCTAGCCTTTTAAAGATAATATTGTGCTTTTATACATTTAAGGCCAGACAACATTCAGCATAGATACCAAGACCACTTCTATACAACTTATGCTGTATAACTGTATGCTCAGGGGGGATTGAGAAGGATATAGTGTTACAAATTTACACCTGGTGTAAATCAAAAGAACTATAAAACATCGATAACACCAATTCTACTGCCCCAACTTAAGCCAACACATTTGACTTTTGGAATTTACTTTCTCTATAACACCACCATTTCTCCACTCCCCAAGCCATCATACAGATGACACATCTTAGCTAACACACCTCTGCTAAGTCCCCAGGTGGTCCTGATGGAGAGGTTGTATTCCCGTGAGGGGCACCTGCACATTTCCCGGAATTGCAGTAATTGTGTGAATGGCGTCTGGCGAAACCTGCGGGGGATCGAGTCCCGCCTAAATATTTATGTGGTTTGTGGCGGGCACTTAGCGAATCACCCACTTCGTTACTGAGAATGGACAGTCAGACATCGTGGGGTCACGGCAACATCTTTTACACTGTCTGTCTGACAAAATATAGACATTTTTGACAACTTGGCTCATGGCCAGATGCTTTGAATATCAGCACGGCAGGGAAAACAACGAACAACCAATCAAAGTCAGTGCATCATGCAATTTATCACTTACAGTAAGTGCTCAAGTTATAGACACGTCCTTTGAAGGGTTAAGTATTACATATATCTCCAAAGGAAAGCACACGTTTGACGCTAAATCAAGACATAGGCCGTAATAACAAACAGAAGAAGAATTAACATTTTGTTTAGTGAATGTAAAGCTTGTAAATAGGATGTGCCCAAGGCTCAACAGGGCGCGCGCCATTTCCCCACCAAAATACTTCATTTTTGTAGTGTTTTTGGCATGTCCGCCATCAATCTCACGTACGAAACACATGAAATCCCTTAGGTGCGCCCCCCTTTTAAAAAATCTGGATCTGCCATTGACTTGAGCACTCGCTCTGTGACGTTCAGCCCGTGGGGTTGAGAGGACGGGGTTTGTGGGGATCAGCCTGGTGTGCCATATTTCATTCTGATTAGATTATATAGGACAGTTTCAGGGAAAACCTTGTACATTGAATGATTGCCCACCAGCAGAAAAACTGAACCCCTGTTTACTAAAAGCTGACTTTTCATTGTATGACCCAATGACCTAGTGTATGTGGTTAAGTGATTGGACCATTGAGTACAAAGATATAACCATAAATCTTTGTCTGGGTATAAAGGCAGCAATACAGGCATTGTCTGTGAGAGCATAGATGGTTGTACCAATGACCTGGTGTACAGGTTAAGTGATTAGACCATTCAGTACGGAGATAAATGCTTATAATATTTGCATGGATATAGCCATAACTCATTGGCAGATCCAGGGGGCGTTGGGGACGTGTGCCCCTTGTTTTCCCAGAAAAATACCTCATTTTCATAGGGTTTTCGCCATGTTCACTATTGATCGTGCATGGGATCCCTTGAGTGCCCCCCCCCCCTGCCCCCCCCCCCTTTCTGAAAACCTGGACCTGCCTAAGATAACGATAACCGCATAAACGCACATAAACCATATTGTCTCTATTCCTACAACCACATCTAATACAATAAACTATATTCCTATGAACCCACTTGATACAACAGTCAGCCCCCCGGCTTGGGATGATGGTATCATTCTGGTCTCACAACCTTGGGGTCGTGAGTTTGAGTCCCGTGAGGGCCACTTTATATAGTCAAATGGAAGCTAAAGGGTTGAAAAACCTGTCTTCAGCTATGTCAATACAGTGGTAGGAGCTTGCTTGCCATAGAAAAGAGAGAGCAAGACGAAAAGAACCTTATAATCTTATAATCAATACAGTGGGAGGAGCTTGCTTGCCATAGAAGAAAACAGAGCGAGAGAAAGAAAGATGAGTGCAAAAGCCTGACAAATGTCGTCTGTTCGCCAGTACAGGCCGCCGCCGCCGCCGCCGCCGTATCTCACGTTTCTGTCAGCTCCGGGGAGAGATTTATCGTCTGCTGCAGATTTGCACGAACATTCCTGACATTACGACTTTCTCACACCTGCCATCTTGATACTGTGACAGGTGTCTCTCTCTAATCAGCCAGCGGTGTGTGTATTTCAATCAGTACAACCAGTGTCAATTGAGAGAGTTAAGATTATGTATTCAATATATCCTACAATTGTATATACATACAATATAATATATAAATGTTGATGAGCTTATTTGTGTTTGTGTTAGAAATTGGGGCCATTGTGTTATATTTTTACTTTTCGCAATAAATTTCTTATGTTCATATCATTATGTTAATATTAAATACACGCAGGCTGGGTTTCTTCTGTGGATTGTGAGGATGTGGTGTCTTTGATTGCATTATTATTGTATATACCTTATCTCTGAAACATTCAAGCTAGATTCTGAATTTGGTTACTCTTATAATCATGTGATTTTGTTGACTCGTGTTAGAAGAAAATAAAAATAGAAGACTTTAAATGTATGATATAGTTTCATATTCCTGAAAAAAAACCAATAGATATAAGAACAAACTGTTGCTGTTGCCATCCATACGCCTCAGTAGTGGGGGTCAACGGTCAGGTCACTGGTCAAGGTGAGGTCAGATCAAACATCAATGGTCAGTCAGGTTTTAAATAATTTCTCTTTGGCAGATTTATCACACAGTTGAAATTTCGATATACGTGCATTACCTCTTGCATAAGTAGCTTTCATTTGTTATAGAATAATAGCATTATCATCATATAAAGTCTTATTAATAATTATACCAAGGTGTTTATGATTTTCTACCCAGTCCAATTTATTTCCATTAAGGTATATTTTAGGCAGTTATATTTTATCTAACCATTTTGGTAACATAGCCATACACATAGACTTTTTGTATTATATGCTAATTCAACAGAGATGGCAAATATCTAATAACTTTTGCAAAGCTGAAGGAGTCCCCCCCCCCCCCCCACTGATGTGCCTGTAGACATGTGTCATTTTATGGTCAGGGTCAATCCTAGCAAGGTCAAGGGCTGGAGAAACGTGACTTCACACTGAAGGTGCTTGTGATCTACGACGGCGCCGGCAATCTCCTCCACACCTGCCACCTACAGTTTGAACCCGTGCATCATATGCCGTCTCATGCAGCCGTCACCACATCTACACAGCATCACTCAACCCTCCCGGTGTCCACGTCTACAGCTGGCAGGGGGAGCTGCTCGCCTCCATGGACCGGGAACAGCTCGGGATGCCAGAGGGACATAAAGTGCAGAACATTCATGCTGATGGCGACAAGTTTGTGGTAGCAACAGGACCAGTAACTGATGGAAGTGACCAAGATTTATAAAGCTATGAAAAAGCCAATATATGGATTAATATACAAAAACATTTTATGGCTTGCATAATTAGTGTGACAATATGGAAGTGAATATGAAAACACAAAACATTTTCAGTGAATACAGTAGAACATCCCTATTAAGACCATTCAGTCATTCAACTGAAGTAGTCTCAATTGAGAGGTGTCTTTAAGAAATTTCATCATTGTCAAAATATTGGAACCTTGAGAAATGTTCTTAGTATGGGGTTGATCTATCTCTAGAGGTCGTCATGATCGAAGGGTGAGACTGTACGATTAAGACAGTGTAGGATTTAATTCAAGATACATTCTCAACATTAGGTTCTGTAAGCGGAAATGGCACTGTAGTTGTGGTGTGTACATATTCCTTCCATATGCGAATTTTTCATTTTTTCAGTTGTGTTGGAGGATTGAAAATATTTGAAAATTGTACCGAGTAAGACTTGCCCATATTCAATGGAGACTTTTAAAATGATCCCTGAATCTGTTTTATAACTGTGTTGCTAAATGCAGAGATTGAAGTGTTTTTATCAGTGTCAGTGTACATAGAACAATCCTGCCTATCATAGTAGTGTCTTAGTTGAAGGTGAATCAATGAACAGTAAAACCTTTCCATCAAGACCACATAGTGGACAAACCGCAAGCGTTATCAATAGAGGTGGTCTCTTTAAAGGGGTTTGCAGTTGTCTGTTGATCAAGGATTGAGACTATGGAAAATTGTATTGTTATAACTTAAAAAATATGGTCTATCTCTAGATGTGGTCTTAATCATAGGTTCTTCTGTACATTTACGCCAACATGTGATTTATTTCAAGACCAACTCTGTAATTTGTAGTGTAAATAGGTTATAGTTGTGTAGTTTTATATGTATTTCTTGTCCATTCTATAATCTATGGCATATTTACATTTTCTTTACGAAACTGTCATAATCAGATTGTCAAATTGTTAATGTACAATATATAATCTTACACCTGTATATTAAACTGTCCTTATCTATTTATTTACTTAAAATAAATCTGCTTATTGAAGATGATGACTAAATGCTTAGTAGATAACGTAGAACTTGCATTCTAATGGTCCTCAAAACTACCTTATTATACAGGTGTTCTCTTTATAGAGGTGGTCAAACTGGAGGTTCAACAGTACTTACTTTAGCTGTCTCCGTTGTTTGTGTAGACCCTAGGCAAGTGTGATATACTATATATGTTATATATACTATATATCTTTTTTATCATGCATGTGTAACTATTGAATACTTTAAATGCATGGTGTTGGAAGTGGTTGGAATGTATTGGCTTTAT
Source organism: Streblospio benedicti (assembly GCA_019095985.1). Classification (NCBI taxonomy): domain Eukaryota; kingdom Metazoa; phylum Annelida; class Polychaeta; order Spionida; family Spionidae; genus Streblospio; species Streblospio benedicti. Next base: position 49,392,995 of record CM032662.1, read on the forward strand.
TTTTTATTCTATTGTTATATAATCATATATTGCATTAGTTTTCATACAACTTATTGTTCTAGCACTGTAAATTATGTCAACACTATAACTGATATTTACATTGTGTATAGTTTTTTGAATACCCGATCATAATATTACTATTTCAAGATAGCATTATAATGACTACAAACTTATCATTCAACATGTAAACATGTAATATGGAGTCAAGATACTACTCTAATGAAAATGTAAAACTAAAATAGAATTACATGCAATTATTACTGTGGTGGTTTATGTTTTTTTATCATTTAAACAAGATTTTTAGCACCAATAACTTTCGGTCTTGTCACATGACCTTTATCAACAGCTTTTGCCAAAAAAACTCATTCAAAGTAACAATTTAAATCATACAAATGCAAATCAAACAAATGGACACCCAGCAAATTGATGACATTTCAAAGCATCTTGTCTGCTTTGCACAATTTCCACATTACAGAGCTTCAGTTACACCATGAAATGTGACGTGTTTCCGCGTAAATTCGAGAAGCAAGTTCATGCAGCGGAGCAGTGAATGTTAATCAATTTGCTATGTAAATGCGGTGCTGTTTTCACACATCACTGTCCGTGTATGATGAGATACACGGCATGAGGTTATGGGGCAAGGGGCATCTCACAAGTTACCGTACTCTATCAAACTTATTCCTTTCACAGAATCACGTTTTGCACAGGTGTCACTGTTGTCTCACCACAGCTACTGGCGGTTGGCACTGTTAATTCTGTTGAGGCTATTTTTTTCCTACATCCTACAATTATTGCATAGCTTCAGTAGCTGAAGCGAAAGCCTTGTGATCACTTTGTTTGTATGTCAGTATGCGCGTATGTACATGTATGTGTATATATGTCTCTGGACAAGCTCACGGTGTTTAATCAATCTCCAGTTTTTGTGAGTTATAAGCAGATTTTGTGAGGAAATCAAGAGGTTTTGTGAGGAAAATGTTTACTTTTGAAATCGGCGGTTTGGATTTTCCACTGTAAACGGGCTAAAAATCATTTCTGAGCACAATTTTTGTCGTCCATGCACTATAAGAATACTTCTGGCACATACTGATGCGATTTATTTCCACTCACATGGGCTGGTTTCTGCTGCTAAATCTGCAATAGTTGAAGACCCTCGTTCTACATGGCTGTCCGCTGTCCGAAAATGAGTGATATTTTGCCTTATATTGCTTTGTTAAATTTCGGTCAGGCATGTAGCTTATACTTGACTGAAAACTACCTCATGCATTGCATCTATATTATTAACTTCTATATTGTGTAGTCTCCAAACCTACAGAAATGTACAATCAACAGTTTTCGTGAGGAGTTGAAAATCATTTTGTAATTTTGGCCAGTTATGTGGTTTTAAAAAGCATGGGATTAGTGTAATCTGTTTTGTATCAAGTTTGAGATACATTCTCATTCATATTTTGCCTGAATTACGTCTTAAAAGCCACTATATTCGTCGTTTTCTATCAGATGACCTCAATTTTGAAGGTAGGTGGTCATGTATTGCAGACTTAGCAGCAGAAACCAGCCCATGTGAGTTGAAATTAATCGCATCAGTATGTGCCAGAAGTATTCGTATAGTGCATGGACGGCAAAAATTGTGCTCAGAAATAGTTTTTAGACCGTTTACAGTGGAAAATCCGAAACGCCGATTTCAAAAGTAAACATTCTCCTCACAAAGCACTTGATTTCCTCACAAAATCTGCTTATAACTCACAAAAACTGGAGATTGATTGAACACCGTGAAACTAGAGTGTTCACCGATGAACCGATGAAGGCATTCTCACATATTCCTATACTCTAGCTATATAAACAAGTGTTTCTATTCTCCAATAACAGACATCAAAGGTTAAGATATTATACGAAGAACTTCCTCTCTTATCAAACAAAAATAAAGCAGATTGTCACAATAGATGCTGGTCTAAGCATCAGGACACGATAAATATTCTTATTACGGGGGTTGTCTACCTCTAGAGGTGGTATTAATAAGAGGTTTCACTATACATTACAGCATTGTAGTATTTAGTCCATGATACATTCTCATAAGTAATTTCTTTATGTGGAAATGGCACTGTAGCTGTGGTGCTTTACCACAAAACCAGAAATACACGTATTTCTTCTAAATGGTTATATTTTTCAAAGTTTCAGTTGTTTTGTAAAACTGATAGGATTTGAAAATTATAATAAGAAAGTCTTGTCCATGTAAAATGGA
>CM032662.1:49407621-49420766 GCA_019095985.1 Streblospio benedicti
ATTCACAAAGGTGACAGCACTAACAGTAAAACCTGTGATAAACACACCCCTAGTGCAAAACAAACACACAAAAACACAATTTCCAATGCAAAAACAGTTTTTTTTTCTGGTGAGTGAAACTTGTGTAAACATACAACCTCAACCTACACGCTCTGTAGAAGCGCCCCGTATATTCAGGACGATAAAAACATGGTTTAAACCTATCAAACCCGTATAACAATATGACCTCAGCCCAGCCTCATAGCCTTATAGAAGCACGCCCATATATTCAGGATGATGACAACATGATGTTGACGGAGGAAATCTGTATAAACAGACGACCTCTTTTCAGATGATGCTGGATTTTTATCAGCTCTGCCACAAAGCTTCATGGAAGCGCACTCATTTAAACATGGTGGGGATGTAACAATGGAGTTGCACATGAAAGATTGTTTAATGATTCATTATTTTTCCATTATACCCCAATTTTCATTTTTCTGAAAGATATTAAAATTGCCCGAATGCATGTTTCAATGCATTATTTCACACTGTGTTTACCATTTGAGAGGGCACTGGTTTTCATTATATGAGGGGTTATTTCCTGTTCGTGGTCTAATGTACTTTTAAAGATGTATTTTCTGAATATTTTTACATACTAGATGGTGTGACTTCAAAAGTATGACGATAATTTAGGGAGCGTTTTAAGCATGCTCAAACCCCCATCAACTTAGTAAAGAAAGGATAAAATCCTTTTCTATACTATAGTTAGGGATCGTTCACAAATGACATTACCCCGGGGGGGGGGGAAGGGGGGGGGGCGGAGGGAAAGATGACAAAAGTTGACAAGAGTGGGGGTGGTCTAGTACTTGGGTTTTGAGGGGGAAAACGTTGTAGTTATTTATAAGTATTTTAACTTACTTTCTGACATGTGAAGTGGGTTGTGATTTATCTACTTATTATGAACTAAGTGTAACGCCGCTTCAAGTCTTAAAAGTGAAAATGTTGTAGTTTGTGAGAATGAAAACTTAAAATGCAGCTCCCGAACATGTGGGTCATAATTGTTTTATTGTTATGTGACCTTGCAGCATAATACAGGATGGTCTGAAGAGAGCAAATGCAGAGGGCGGTGCATTGTGACTAGAAATTGTAAATGTTTAATTTTGTTATTATATTCGATAGTGAAGGAGACTCTAAGAAAAAAATATTATTATGTAACAGTAAATTTTATTTCATATTCAAAATTATAATTATAATTATTGAATTGTATTTCATTTTTTTACAAAGTAGTAAAAATAGAAGGATATTTAATAAAAAGCTATTTTATATAATCCAATAATTATATCTCTAACATTATGTTGCAAATAAAGAAAAACAGACAAGAACGAAACAGTGGATTATTATAGCTGAAGGTGAAATATTCAAGTAACTTTTAAGGATGTGACATTATTGTGATTTGCATTAATTAAGGAACTTTATTTCTTCAATGTGAACTGCCAAAAACGTTGAATACACAAGTAGTTGACAATCAACTAATGTAATGCTTTAAGTATATGTAAATAGAATGGCTCACAAAATTTGACTTTAACAAAGGATATAAATGTAAAAGTCTTAGTACCAGGACCTTGAACAAGGATACAAATATATATTAAATATAACATATGAATGTGTAATACCATGGAGAAGAAAAAACATGCAATATATTGGGCTGTGAAGGGGAATTGTTGAGGCAGCTTTTGTCTGAGAATTCGGAACTTTTACATCATGCTATAGTTAGAAATGCCCCAGAAGAAGTTATTGTGCTGCTGATTTCTCCCCACAGCATCAATATGCCAAGTAATTATAGCCATACATCTCTCCATGCAGCATTGAGTTGGGAAATGTGTGATGTTTGGGATCGAACCCCATTACATGTGGCTGTACACTGTGATACCCCAAGAGACATATTCACCCAGCTGATTTCTTATCAAAATGTCAATATGCAGGATGTAAATGGAGACACCGCGCTCCATGAGGCAGTGAGGGAGGGAAAACGGGATCTTGTGCCCGTTTTACTTCAGCATGGAGCTGATGTCAACCTGTTGGGTCTTTGGAATCGAACGCCATTACATTGGGCTGCATGGTTTGATACCCCGGCAGACATCGTTCCGCAGCTCATATCTCCCCACAACATCAACCTGAAGGATAAATATGGTCACACAGCGCTCCATGAGGCAGTGAGGGAGAAAAGATGGGAGCTGGTGCCAGTTCTTATACAGTACGGGGCTGACCCCTCCCTGCTAGACGCTCCCCAACCAGACCAGCCGTTGATGCTTTCCCTCAAGACTGTATGCATAAACACTATCCGGGGCCACATGCCAGTCAAGACCGATGCAGCCTACGAGGGACTCGGACTTCCTGTGATACTTGCAAATGCAGCTAAGCTGAAACATCAGGCAGATGCCATCGTGAACAAAGGCCATGGTGAATAAAGGACAATGGCTGTGGTGAATAAAGGACATCATGAACAGAGATGTTCTTTGGTACCCAATACACTCATGCAAATGACTTTGGAAGGTTAAGTTAATCCGTAGTCAAAGTGGGTGTTTACGTGAGCTAGTGATTCGATTGATAGTAACTAATGTTGACATAATCTATTTTTGTGATGACCTTTCAGTAAAGGGCAAGTCAAGAGAGGATAACTGTATGTTAATCACTTGTTAATTGAACAACTATTGATGTATAATTATCAATTTCTTTTGTTTTACATTGAACAAATATTGATGTATAATTATCAATTCTCAATCACTAGCATTTGTAGAAAATACATGTATTTCTCATTTAGTAACATAAGATTTAGTATTCTTTGGTTTTATTAGGTATTTTTCATGTTTAAGAATTATTGATTTGTATTTCTATAATAATGCATTTTTATGGAAAAGAGATTTTGGGCCAAATTTTGTATGAATGTACGTTCTGATTACGCTCTAAAAATAATGTAAGAAGAAATATATTGGATTAGAAAATAAAATGCATTAGAAAAAACTGTGTATCATATTTCTTCCTTTTTCAAACATCATACAAATAGAAATATTTTCAGCAAATACAACACATGGAATGTACATATAAAATAATGATGTTAAAAAAGTATCATTTTTGAATGGAAATGAAAATAAATAAATAAATATATAGACATTTCAGATCATCTAGACTTTGACACATCAAGTCCCCACTAATCCTTCAATACCATATACTTGTACAGTACAGAAAAGTAAGTTTTGACAATTCATGCAGCATGTCAGCTGATGGGTGACGTGAGGTCAGCATTGTGGTCAGTGGTCATTGATATAAAGCTACATGCACGTTCCACTTGATAAAGCTCGTAGTGGGCATGGAATTTAACCTTAAGGTTTACTGCATTTAAGTTTGACTGGTGTTTCTTCAATGTGAACTGCCACAAACGTTGAATACACAACTTTGACAATAAAAATGTAATGCTGTGAGTATATGAAAATAGAATGGCTCACAAATTTTGAACTTTAATGAAGGCTATAAACTTAAAAGTCTTAATACCAGGACCTTGAACAAGGATACAAATACACATTAAATATAACATATGAATTTGTAATACCATGGAGAAATTAGTTTGATTTTTGCTATGAGAATATACTGGGCCAAGTGTCTTTATGAATGTACATCCCGACCACCTACTGAGATTAATGTAGCCTACAACAAAATATATTCCATTAGAAAAAAACATAAATTGCATTAGATAAACATGCACGCTACCTTTCTTCCTTTTTCAAACATCATACAAATAAACATACTTTCAGCAAATACAACACATGCAATGTACATATGATATTGGTCCATTACAAAAGCCTAAAAACCACTGGAAAAATCAGTTTTTGATGAAAAAATAAAAAAAGGAAATCAAGCTTTTCTGGTCCACTACAATTGCTTAAAAACTGGAAAAATAGGAAAAAATGAAAATCATGGGGTTGTATTAAGTGGTACCTACACGTTAAATAGTTAAATAGGTATGGTCAGGCGAAATGATACAAGCTTCCTAGGGAGTTGATAAAGAAATAGCATGACAGATTTACCAGTGACATAGTGACACTATAATATCGTTGGCACCCACTAATATCTTCAATCATTCTACTATGACTTGACCATCAAACACAAGATGAGCGCACATAATTATTATTTTTACATTAGCATTGTCACATGTTTGTGTGGACCAAAACTACTTATTTAATTTGTAGATTAGTTCTGTCGTATGTGTGTTTGTTGTATCAAACAACTGTCAAAACTAATCAATATTTATTATTTAAATTGTGAATTGAATAATAACATACGTTATGAATTCATAGAAATAAATTTCTTAAAATTGTATCTTGCGTAACGTTGTAAAATACGTATTTGTAAAGTATTAGGATTAAAACACAATGTCCCCTTTGTTTGATCAAAGTTTGCAAAGGGCCGGGAGAGGGGGCTCGGCTGGTGGGTGGTGGAAATGTCAATAGGGAATGTGTACAGTCTTGGGAATTTCTTTACTGCACATTCAGTGTTAGAATATCTACATGCGGGTTCGACAGCCGCTTTTAACTGAAGAAATTAGTCCGTTTAGACTTGCATCAAAAGCAAAATAAATACTTGTTCTTTCTTACTTCGCCTTGTGATATCGTACTTTTGATGTTTCACATCGTCGATGAACATTTCAGTCGTGGGGTGTAGTTGGATTTCGCGACCAACTTCCACGAATATTATTAGGTTTGGATCACGGCTATATATGCCAATGTGTATAAAGCCGTGAGATATGTCGTTGGGGTTTGATATAGATAAAGTTATCATTTTATGGTGTTAATCAGGATATTTAAGCAAATATTTGGACTGAGCTTTCAACAACCTCAGCCCCCTGCTGCCTTGGTCGCAGTGATGACGTCATTCAATGTCACTTCCCAAGTCGTCATTTCCCGACATCCCAGTGATGACAAATGACGTCATCACTGCAAACGTAGAGGCTGTTGAAAGCTGAGTGCTTTAATATCAAATTTCAAATCATATTTCATATCAAAATCGTTCTGACACTTGACATTTCAGTTAACTGGAATATCTTTAGTCATTGTGGCCAATGTTTTGTCTCCTCATGCCATAATGTGACACCATGAAAACTATCTACTTCATGCCAATAATCTGGTGTGAATGTAGAATGGTTTGACCAGAATAACAGTGAATTGCAACTCTAAATATGCACATTTAAATTTATGTAGTATCAGTATCAATTAACATTAAGTATTTTTAAATTTGTTATTGACTTCACGATGATAAGATGTCCTCACAATATTTTGATACTGCCCCTTCTTAACAACATAAAACATAAACAAACACTTATCAGTATACACTCCATCCACTTGTGATACTAACCCTTGTAAACACCATAAAATGCTGATCAAACACTTAGCAGTTCACATTTTATCAGATCACAGTCCATCCATAGACGACATACGTGTCACAGATCATTTACAGTCAACATGGCGGAGGCAGCACATCCAGATTTGGCGGATTTAGTGAGTTGTGCAGTTTGTTTGGAAAGATTCAATGAAGGTAATAAACTACCAAAAATACTGGCATGTCATCACAGTTTTTGTTTAGGATGTTTGAAGAAATATGATTCTGTCAAGATGGATAAAGTGATTTCATGTCCTACATGTCGCGCAGAGTTCCCAGTTCCTAGAGAAGGCATAGAGTCTCTACCAACCAGCTTCATGGTGCTAAATCTGTTAAAGCACGTTCCTGAAGATAAAGGGAATCGGAAATCCATGAAGCCGACATTCTGTGCTTTGCATAGCACCAACAATAAGTGCGACTTCTTTTGTGATGAATGCAGTGTTCCACTGTGTAATGGATGCATGGTTACTGTGAATAAAAGTGAACATAAAAACCACACTATCAGAGAGTTGAAAGATGTAGCTGAAGAGCTGGATACAAAAATAGTGGATGTTGAGAATTTAGTGGATGTAATGTGCATAGAGAGTGAAGAAAAGTTAGAAGAGCTAGAAAAGAATCTAGCATCTTCCAGAGATGGACTAAAAAGACAAACCAAGACCAGATTGGACAAGGTCGTCAGTGATGCCAATAAGTGGTATTTAGATACAAATAATACTATTGATAAAGAATACAAAGACTTGATTGACCAAATTCATGAGGTTAAACGGAAAATAAAAGAACAACAACTGAAAGTTAAACTACAAGAGGTTGATTCTATGAAAAACGAAGGATTGATAGAAAATGTGAGAAATTCACTTGCTGCATTGAACTCGGCAATAGAAGAGTTCAAGAGGTCATCTTTCTGGCCTCCCAGCCAGTGGTCAGCCAGCATGGGGTCACTAACCGAGGTCACACTGGACATGGGTCAGTTGACCTCATCAGAGCTGAAGCTTCCAAGAATGAAAAGATTTCTACTTCCAGAGAAACCTGTCATGAAGTTTTTATGTAGCTCCACTTTAACTTCTCCATGTTATTGGTCAGTTGGACTCACGCTGAATGAAGCAGTGGTTGCCTATAAAGATGGAAAAAAGGTCCAAAAGCTCAATATAAAAAGCAACACTCCATGTGTTGTTACTGAGAAGAATTTACCAGAGGGATTAAAATATTACTGTAGAAACGATATACTAAGTGATGGAAGTGTGTTACTCCGGATGTGGTACAATGGACCATCATACATCGTGGATAGTGCCCTGAACGTCATCACAACAATACAAGAAAACTACGGCCGTATATGTGATGCTCATTCCAAGCACTGGGTGGCGTTTTACACCAAAGGATCACTGCAAATAGTCGACCTAGAAAAGAACCAGGTGATTAAGACTGTGGCACCTCCTCATGGCATCACATGGAAACCGAATCGGCTTTCTGTATGTAAGAACCCGGACAATGAGCAGATGGCAGTTGTAGATAGAGATAATAAGATCCTTGTGATTTACGACGGCGTCGGCAATCTCCTCCACACCTGCCACCTACAGTTTGTTCCCGAGTACATAGTATGCCGTCTCGTGCAGCCGTCACCACATCTACACAGCATCATGCAATCCCGGTGTCCACGTCTACAGCTGGCCTCCATGGACCGGGAACAGCTCAGGATGCCAGAGGGACATAGAGTGTGGAACATTCATGCTGATGGCGACAAGTTTGTGGTAGCAACCGGACCATCAATTTATAGAATTCCCCATGTGGGCAGTTTCAAGATGTACCAATATCTATGAAAGCATATCCCAAAAGCCAGCTGATTATTACAGTTACATAACATTACTTAATATGGATATGAAAACCCAAAACATTTCAGTGAATGCATTAGCACCCCATATAAAGACCCCTAAAGTCATTGACCTCAAGCAGTCTCAACAGAAAGGTGGTCTTTCTAGGAGTTTAAGATGACAAATTATTGGTACCATGAGGACTGTTATTTGTTATGGGGGTGGTCTATCTCTAGAGGTGGTTTAATTATCTGTTCTACTGAACATTAAAGAGCTGTAAAGCCTTTTTGTTCAGGACACATTCTCGTAATTATCTCTGCATGTGGAAATAGGCTGCAGATGTTTTGTTATTTTTACAGATTGAGAAATGTACTTATTTCTCCTACATGCTTATATTTTTCAAAATTTCAGTTGTGTTGTGAGGATTGAAACGATTTGAAAATTAACTGAGTAAGACTTGGAACAACAAAATGTTCTAAATGATCCCTTGAAAGATGATACCTGGGTGCTAAATTTAACTCAGGAAAGGATCAGCCTGTCGTCAAACTGCATCAGTTGAACAGTGTTGGGTCAATGAAATACAAAATTATCAAGGGAAAGACCTGTTTGTCACCATGTGGAATGGATACTTTTTAAAGGGTTTGATTGAATTCACCATTTTTAACTGATACTGTTGACATTATTAAATTGGAGTCTTTGGTCAAATTTCATGTACTGTCAATCTCATTGACCATATGGTTATCTTGTAACAGTTGTGGATCAAGGCAAGTTTGAGACTAGCTGTCAAGCAAATATTTTGCATTTATGATTTGTTTGAACCTAACAATAAATTAGGGATAAATGTTACATTTCACAGAAATAGAATGGGACTGCTATTTGTTTTACATACCACATAAATTTCAAAGGATTTCCGGAGTTGTGTTAGAAAATGGAAGGATTTGAAAATCGTACTGAGTAAGACTTGCCCATATTCAATGGAGACTTTTGAAATGATCCCTGAATCTGTTTTATAACTGTGTTGCTAAATGCAGAGATTGAAGTGTCTTCATCAATTTCAGTGTACATAGTATCAAAACAATCCTGCCTATCATAGTAGTGCCTTACTTGAGGTTGAATCAATGAACAGTAAAAACTTTCCATCAAGACCACATAGCGTACCAACCGCAAGCGTTCTCAATAGAGGTGGTCTCTTTACAGAGGTTTGCAGTTGTCTGTTGATCAAGGATTGAGACTATGGAAAATTGTCTTTTTTATAAAGGTGTCCCTCAAAAGAGGTGGTGCATATCTAGATTTGGTCTTAATCATACGTTCTACCGTACATTTAAGCCAACATGGGATTTATTTCAAGACGAAATCTGTAATTTGTAGTGTAAATAGGCTATAGTTGTGTAGTTTTATATGTTTTTTTTTTGCCCATACTATAATCCATGCCATATTTTATGTTTTTTTTAAAAACTGTCATAATCAGATTGTCAAATTGTTAATGTACCATAAAATCTGCATATCTAAACTGTCCTTCATCAGTTTATATACTTAAATAAATAAATCTGCTTATTTGAAGATGATGACTAAATAAATACAGTAGAACCTCCATTCTGATGGTCCTCATTTGTGACTGACTCCAAGTGGGTCACGGTGGTCTGTTTATAGAGGTTTAGCGATATACAGGTGGTCTCCATATAGAGGTGGTCAAACTGGAGTTTCTACTGTACTTACTTTAGCTGTCTCCGTTGTTTGTGTATACTGTAGGCATGTGTGATATACTATATATGTATATTTTTATCAATTCTTTTTACCATTCATTTGTAACTATTGAATACTTTAAATGCATATCATTGGAAGTTGTTGGAATGTATTGACTTTGTTTTTCATTCTATTGTTATATAATCAAAGATTATCAAAGGCACGTGATAAAAATATTGCATTAATTTTCATACAAATTATTGTTCTAGCATTGTAAGTTATGTCAACAAGATAACTGATAACTACATCATTGTGTATAAATTATAAATACCCTGATCATTATATTACTATTTCAAGATAACATTATAATGGCTATAAACTTATCATCCAACATGTAAACATGTAATATGGAGTCAAGATACTACTCTAATGAAAATGAAAAACTAAAGTAGGATTAAATGTAATTGTAAATGTGGTGGTTTATGATTTTCTACCATTTAAACAATACGTTAGCACCAATAACTTTCGATCTTGTCACATGACTTTTGTCGACAGCTTTTGCAAAAAAAACACATTCAAAGTAACAATTTAAATCATATAAATCACTTACAACTTTCAAGCAAATGGACATCCAAGAAATTGATCACATTTCAAAGCATCTTGTCTGCTTTGCACAGTTTCCACATTACAGAGCTTCAGTTACACCATGAAATGTGACGTATTTCCCAACAAATTCGAGAAGCAAGTTTATGCAGCGGAGCAGCGAAAGTCAATCAATTTTCCATGGAAATGCGGTGCTGTTTTCACACATCACTGTCCGTGTATGATGAGATACACGGCATGAGGTTATGGGGCAAGGGGCATCTCACAAGTTACCGTACTCTATCAAACTTATTCCTTTCATAGAATCACGTTTTGCACGGTTGTCTCACCACAGCTACGGCGGTTGGCACTGTTAATTCTGTTGAGGCTATTTTTTTTCCTACATCCCACAATTATTGCGTGGCTTCAGTAGCTGAAGTGAAAGCCTTGTGATCACTTCGTTTGTATGTCAATATGCGCGTATATATGTGTATACATGTCTTTGGACAAGCTAGAGTTTTCACTGATATGATGAACGGATTTCGTTCAAACTTTACACAGTTATGAGATATGAGAACACAGAAGTGTTGCAGCCTGCAAGATAAATCAATATTTAATCCGGCACTACATAGCAGCAAACAGACAAAACGCAAGAAATAGACTTTTGCTGTGAGGTGTGCTGTTTGCTGCTATAATGAAGTGAGGGTAAATCAGACGTCAGCATGCTCAATTTCACGATTGACACTCCAATTTCGTGATCTCCTGGTCAAATCCTATGTAGTATACATCGTTTCAGTAAATATCTTTATTGCCCGCAAGTCAACGTTGTTCTAGCGACTCCGTGTTCTTTGAACACTTTTGATCTAGTTCAGTTTTTACCCACCTCCAAATTCCTTGAAATCGCACATCCCTATTTTCCCCACATCCCCCTTTCTTATAATTCCAAACCCCTCTCCCCCAACCTAAAAACTTTTTTACATACTGTTGTGCCTATACTACACTGTGTTAATTTGTACATCGCATTATCTTTAAACTGTTAATGATGCTTATGCACGGGATGAGAGGCATTCACATCACTGTCTATGAGAAACATGGCATAGGCAGATTGTGTTTACCCTTTTTCACACATTCCTTTATTAAAGATGTGTATATTGGTGGGAAAAGGGGGGGGCACGGAATTTCATGAAAAAACCCTATGAAAATTATGGGCTATGGGTGCAGAAGACATTCTCACAAGGTCCCGTAATATATCAAACTTCTCCATTTGATAGCCATTCTCACATATTCCTATACTCTACTTATATACGCAAGTGATATATTTTCTGACATATCGTGCTTCTCTGCTCCAATAACAGACAGCAAAGGTTAAGATTTTATACGAAGAAGTTCCTCTCATATCAAATAAAAATAAAGCAGATTGTAACAATAGATGCTGGTCTAAGGATCAGGACATGATACATATTCTTATTATGGGGGTTGTCTACCTCTAGAGGTCAGTTTCCCTGTGGTCCTAATAGAGAGGTTCTACTGCAATTTTCAAATCATGTTGCAACAATGTGAAAGTTTCAAAACAGTGGACAAGTACTTCATATTAATACTCTTGGACTATACACTTTCTGTTGTTTGGATGTTAAAAGAGGGATTTGAAAGATGTACGGACACATTTTATCCATATTCATTGTAGACATTGAAATGGTCCCTGAATGTGGATCATGGCCTTGTTGTGAGATCCAGATCGAAATGTTCTTATCAGTTTACATAAATCTGCTTATTTGAAGACGATGACTAAATGAATACAGTAGAACCTCCAGTAAGCGGTCTCAATGAAGAGGTGGACTCATAATGGAGGTTCATGGTCAGTTTATATAAATCTCTGATGATGTGGTCAGTTTACATAAATCTCTGATGATGTGGTCAGTTTACATAAATCTCTGATGATGTGGTCAGTTTACATAAATCTCTGATGATGTGTGGTCAGTTTACATAAATCTCTGATGATGTGGTCAGTTTATATAAATCTCTGATGATGTGGTCAGTTTACATAAATCTCTGATGATGTGGTCAGTTTATATAAATCTCTGATGATGTGGTCAGTTTACATAAATCTCTGATGGTCATTTATATAAATGGTGAGTTTACATAAATCTTTATATAAATCTCTGATGATGTGGTCAGTTTATATAAAATCTCTGATGATGTGGTCAGTTTATATAAATCTCTGATGATGTGGTCAGTTTATATAAATAAATGTGGTCATGATGTGGTCTGATTTATATAAATCTCTGATGATGTGGTCAGTTTATATAAATCTCTGATGATGATAAATCTCTGATGTGGGTCAGTTTATATAAATCTCTGATGATGTGGTCAGTTTATATAAATCTCTGATGATTTATATAAAATCTCTGATGGTCAGTTTATAAATAAATCTCTGATGATGTGGTCAGTTTATATAAATCTCTGATGATGTGTGTTTACATAAATCTCTGATGATGTGGTCAGTTTATATAAATCTCTGATGGTGTGGTCAGTTTATATAAATCTCTGATGATGTGGTCAGTTTACATAAATCTCTGATGATGTGGTCAGTTTACATAAATCTCTGATGATGTGGTCAGTTTACATAAATCTCTGATGATGTGGTCAGTTTATATAAATCTCTGATGGGGGTTTTAAAATTTTATTGTTTAATAAAAATGGGGCAGAAAATTTCCAAAGGCCCCGTCAAAATTTTCCCCATTTGGGCACCCTTTAAAATTAATCCTGTGTTTGGGAAAATTTTATCTTTTAAAACGTTTTATATAATTTTCCGAATTTGTTTTAAGGGAAATTTATATCAATTTAAAAAAATCAGATTTAGTCCAAAACCCCAAAACCCCCAAAAAATGTTTTAAATTTTTAAAACAGGGGGGAAATGATTTATTTGGGGACGCCTTTGGGGCGGGAAGACCCCCCGGGGATTTCCATAAAACGCTTTTTTTTCAAATTTTGGGGGTCCACTTAAATTGGGGTCTATAAATTCCGTGGGGAACTGGTGTTGTTTATCACCATGGCAACACGCAAATACATAGTTAAAGGGGTAAATCTGTAACATCACTGCTGACTTTTGCTGGGGACGGAATTAAAACTAAAATTTTTATTCTATTAGATCAAAGGGGGAACTTTTTTAGTGGAAACCAATCTCCCAATCTGTAGGATAACGGAAAATTTAGGTCCTTTTTAGAACCAACAGATATCTGCCCCTAATGTGATTGAAAGCGAACTAATTGATAAAATGGGAAAATTGAGATAAAAATTAAAAATGAAGTTTATTTACAATTGAATTAGAAAAACCCAAGTTTTTTTTAAAAAGGTTCAGGGTTTGGGGGGAGTAGTCAATTGTGTTCAATTTTGGAAAATTTTTTTCCCCAACCTTAAAAGTAAGTGACGGGTTTAAAATAGGATAAAGATGGGGAAAGGAACCTTTGGGGTTTGGAAAATTAGAATGGTAAGAACAAAAGATGTACGCCTTTTGTTAAATCAAAATTTAAGTTTTGATTAAAACCACCTTTGATCGGTAGACACAATTTGGGATGGGTATTTTACTTTTTTCTTTCTCAAACTCCCGGTGAGGGCATACCCCCCAATTTTCAAAAATTTTGGGCCCCGTAACGAACTTGGTTTATT
>CM032662.1:49448603-49462528 GCA_019095985.1 Streblospio benedicti
AAATAAAAAAGAAAAATGGTTTTTTTTGGGGAAATTTTTTTTTTACTTTTTTTTTTTGGGGGGAAAAAAATAAAAAAAAATTTTTTTTAATTTAATTAAAAAAGGGTTGGGGGAAAAGGGGTTCTTTTAAAAGGATTTAAAACGTAAAAAAGGTTAAAAAACACCTCGTAAAAAATTACGGGGGGAAATTTATAGGCAAAAATTCCCCTTTTTTTCCGGATAGTTGGAGGGAAATGAAAGGGGGTCTTCAACCCCTATTCATTTAGAGAAACACCACCCAAGAAAAATCATTTTTGGTTTTTCTTTTGTCCCATGGGGCCCCCAAAAAATTTTTTTTAAAATTTTGATTTTTCTTTTGCGGCCCCCAAAAAAATTTTTTCTCATATCTAAAAATTGTAAATTTAAAAAAAACTGTTAAACACCTAGCTTGTCCAGAACAAAAACACATACATCCCGCACATTGACATAAAAAAAAGGAAAAGGTGACACAAGGAAAAAATTTGGGGGCCTCAACAAAATTTAAACAGTCCCAACCCGGGGGGAAAAGTGAACCGGCAAAACGTGTTCTTGAAAGGAAAATTTGATAAGACGGTAACTTGTAAACCCCCTTCCCCCATAACCTCATGCCGTGTATCTCATCATACACGGATACAGTGATGTGTGAAAACAGCACCGCATTTCCATGGAAAATTGATTGACTTTCGCTGATCCGCTGCATAAACTTGCTTCTTTGAATTTGTGTAGAAATACGTCACATTTCATGGTGTAACTGAAGCTCTGTAAAGTGGAAATGTGCAAAAAAGCAGACAAGATGCTTTGAAATGTGATTAATTTGTTCGATGTCCATTTTTTGAAAGTTGTAAGTCATTTGTATGATTTAAAGTGTTACTTTGAATGAGTTTTTTTGGCAAAAAGCTGTTGACAAAGGTCATGTGACAAGACCGAAAAGCTACTGGTGGTAAAATCTTGTTTAAATTTAAAAAAGCATAAACCACCGTACAGTAAAATTACATTTAAACCTACCAGTTTCATTAGAGTACCTCCAGTTTGACCACCTCTATAACGGAGAGACCGCCTGTATAACCGATATAAGCGGATGGCCGTTTGTCGCTAAACCTCTATAAACAGACCACCTTGACCCACTTGAAGTCAGTCACAAATGAGGACCATTAGAATGGAGGTTCTACTGTATTTATTTAGTCATCATCTTCAAATAAGCAGATTTATTTTAAGTATGTAAACTGACAGTTGAATATACAGGTGTAAGATTATGCAGATTTTATGGTACATTCAAAATATGACAATCTGATTATGAGAGTTTTATAAAAACATAAATATGCCATAGATTATAGTATGGACAAGAAATACATATAAAACTACACAACTATAGCCTATTTACACTATAAATTACAGATTTGGTCTTGAAATAAATCCCATGTTGGCGTAAATGTACAGTAGAACCTATGATTAAGACCAAATCTAGAGATAGACCACCTTATAGACACCGTTATAATAATACAATTTTCCATAGTCTCAATCCTTAATCAACAGACAACTGCAAACCTCTGTAAAGAGACCACCTCTATTGAGAATGCTTGCGGTTTTGTACGCTATGTGGTCTTGATGGAAAGGTTTTACTGTTCATTGATTCACCTTCAAGTAAGACACTACTATGATAGGCAGGATTGTTCTGATACTATGTACACTGAAACTGATAAAGACACTTCAATCTGCATTTAGCAACACAGTTATAAAACAGATTCAGGGATCATTTCAAAAGTCTCCATTGTATATGGGCAAGTCTTGCTTAGTATAATTTTCAAATCCTTTCAATCCCCCAACACAACTGAATTTTGAAAAAAAATTTAGAAGAAATACAAGGGAGGAATTGTTCTGTAAAACACAAAACAACCACAGCTACAGCAATTTCCGCTTACAGAACCTAATGTTGAGAATGTATCTTGAATTAAATCCTACACTGTCTTAATCGTACAGTACACCCTTCGATTATGACGACCTCTAGAGATAGATCAACCCCATACTAAGAACATTTCTCAAGGTTCCAATATTTTGACAATGATGAAATTTCTTAAAGACACCTCTCAATTGAGACTACTTCAGTTGAATGCGTTGAATGGTCTTAATAGGGATGTTCTACTGTATTCACTTAGTCATCATATTCAAAAATGTGTTTCATGTTCACTTCCATATTGTCACACTAACAGATTCTAGCCATAAGTAATGTACATGTAATTAATCCATATATGCTTTTATAGGCATTGGTAAATCTTGAAACTATCCACACAGTTACCTGGTCCTGTTGCTACCACAAACTTGTCGCCATCAGCATGAATGTTCTACACTCTATGTCCCTCTGGCATCCCGAGCTGTTCCCGGTCCATGGAGGCGAGCAGCTCCCCCTGCCAGCTGTAGACGTGGACACCGGGAGGGTCGAATGATGCTGTGTAGATGTGGTGACGGCTGCATGAGACGGCATATTGTGCACGGGGTTACAAACTGTAGGTGGCAGGTGTGGAGGAGATTGCCGGCGCCGTCGTAGATCACAAGGATCTTGTTATCATAATCTACAACTGCCATCTGCTCATTGTCCGGGTTCTTACATACAGAAAGATACTTGCTCCATGTGATGCCATGAGGAGGCGCCACAGTCTTCTTCACCTGGTTCTTTTCTAGATCGACTATTTGCAGTGATCCGTTGGTGAAAAACGCCACCCACTGCTTGGAATGAGCACCACGTATATTGCCGTAGCTTTCTTGTATTGTTTTGATGACGTTCAGGTCACTGTTCAGGATGTATGATGGTCCATTGTCCAGTTCCGGAGTAACACACTTCCATCACTTAGTATATATTTTCTACAGTCATATCTTAATCCCTCTGGTAAATTCTTCTCAGTAACAACACATGGAGTGTTGCTTTTTATATTGAGCTTTTGGACCTTTTTTCCATCTTTATAGGCAACCACTGCTTCATTCAGCGCGAGTCCAACTGACCAATCACATGGAGAAGTTAAAGTGGAGCTACATAAAAACTTAATGACAGGTTTCTCTGGAAGTAGAAATCTTTCCATTCTTGGAAGCTTCAGCTCTGATGAGGTCAACTGACCCATATCCAGTGTGACCTTCTCGGTTAGTGACCCCATGCTGGCTGACCATTGGCTGGGAGGCCAGAAAGATGACCTCTTGAACTCCTCTATCGCAGAGTTCAATGCAGCAAGTGAATTTCTCACTTTTTCTATCAATCCTTCGTTTTTCATACAATCCATCTCTTGTAGTTTAACTTTCAGTTGTTGTTCTTTTATTTTCCGTTTAACCTCGTGAATTTGGTCAATCAAGTCTTTGTATTCTTTATCAATAGTGCTATTTGTATCTAAATACCACTTATTGGCATCACTAACTACCTTGTCCAATCTGGTCTTGGTTTGTCTTTTTAGTCCATCTCTGGAAGATGCTAGATTCTTTTCTAGCTCTACTAACTTTTCTTCACTCTCTATGCACATTACATCAACCATATTCTCAACATCTACCATTTTTGTATCCAGCTCTTCAGCTACATCTTTCAAATCTCTGATGGTGTGGTTTTTATGTTTACTTTTATTCACAGTAACCATGCATCCATTACACAGAAGAACACTGCATTCATCACAAAAGAAGTCGCACTTTTTGTTGCTGTGCAAAGCACAGAATGTAGGCTTCATGGATTTCCGATTTCCGGTATCTTCAGGAACATGCTTTAACAGATTTAGCACCATGAAGCTGGTTGGTAGAGACTCTATGCCTTCTCTAGGAACTGGGAACTTTGCGCGACATGTAGGACATGAAATGCTTTTATCCATTGTGACCGAATCATATTTCCTTAAACATCCTAAGCAGAAGGTGTGGTGGCATTGGAGTATTTTTGGCAGTTTATTACCTTCATTGAATCTTTCAAGCAAACTGCACAACTCACTAAATCCACCAAATCTGGATGTGCTGCCTCCGCCATGTTGACTGTAAATGATCTGTGCTGTGTATGTCGTCTATGGATGGACTGTGATCTGATAAAATGTGAACTGCTAAGTGTTTGATCAGCCATTTATGGTGTTAGCAAGGGGTAGTATCACAAATGGATGGAGTGTAAACTGATAAGTGTTTGTTTACATTTTATGTTGTAAAGAAGGGGCAGTATCAAAATGCGTGATCGTCTTATCACGTTAAGTCAATAACAAATTTAAAATACTTATGGGTTAATTGATACTGATACTACATAAATGTAAATGTGCATATTTAGAGTTGCAATTCACTGTTATTCTGGTCAAACCATCCTACATTCACACCAGATTATTGGCATGAAGAAGGTAGTTTGATCATGGTGTCACATTATGGCATGAGGGAGACAAAACATTGGCCACAATGACTAAAGATATTCCAGTTAACTGAAATGTCAAATGTCAGATCGATTTTGATATGAAATATGAATAAGAATTATGATATTAAAGCAAATATTTACACTAAGCTTTCAACAGCCTCTGCTGTCTCGATTGGAGTGATGACGTCATCACTGGGATGTCGGGAAATGACGACTCGGGAAGTGACATTGAATGACGTCATCACTGCGACCAAGACAGCAGAGGGCTGAGGCTGTTGAAAGTTTAGTGTAAATATTTGCTTTAATATCCTGATTAACACCATAAAATGATAACTTTATCTATATCAAACCCCAACGACATATCTCACGGCTTTATACACAGTGGCATATATAGATGTGATCTAACCCTAATAATATTCATGGAAGTTGGTCGTGAAATCCAACTACGCCCCGCCGGTGAAATGTTCAGCGACGATGTGAAACATCAACAGTACGATATCACAAGGCCAAGTAAGAAAGAACGAGTATTTATTTTGCTTTTGATGCAAGTCTAAACTGACTAATTTCTTCAGTTAAAAGCCGCTGTCGAACCCACATGTAGATAGTCGTGCAGTAAAGAAATTCCCAAGACTGTACACATTCCCCATTGACATTTCCACATATACTGATAAACATTCTCTCTGTATAGTCTACTTCCGGTTGTTATCCCACCAATAGGAACCGTGAAAAAGTTGACAACGACCTTTTGAGGGTAGCTGATCGTTCCCTAAAGTGTATTGTCGAATATTAGGCAAGTGACAAGTGTTGACTGGAGATTTCCCTAGACCAACGCTTAGCTACCAAGACTATAAACACACATTGGGTGGTATTGTAGATGTTCTGTCCTTCTGTACTGGAAAGCCTTAAGTGCTCGGCCAGAAAGAATCCCCTATGTCAAAACACACATTGGCCGAAGTTTTACAAATAATTGAACACACATTGGCTGAAGATTTACGATGTTCTGTCCTTGTACTTGCAGAGCGCGTTCCGTCGGAGGCGACGTTTTACGGCGGTCAGTTCCTCAGCTACGACCTCTCGGCCGCCGGCCGCGACCCCATCGTCAGCAACAACGACCGCGTCAGCTTCTACTTCCGCACGCGCCAGCCCAACGGCCTGCTCTTCTACACAGGTGGGTGTTGAGCAAGTGTCTTCATCCCGTTCAGTGTCTTCATACTCATCTGATTATTCAAACCCTAGACTTTCTCATCACAGGTGGGTGTTTCTCTTCATCCTCATCTACGCCTCTGCTGTTGTACACAGGTTGGTGGTGAGCAAACTCCTTCAGTATAGAGAGGGTCATCTTCATCTATTAAACCTCTCTACCATCACAGGTGGGTGGTGATACAAACCCGTTCAGTTTAAGAGGGTCATCTCTCTAGGGTCATCTATTTCATTATTCATCATTGGTGGGCCCTACGGACGCTAATCAAAGATGTGATTCTTGCATTGGAGGTTGATTAACCACGTGTAATTACACCGTGTTAGTATGCAATGAACCAAAGCATGAGTTATATCTAATATTATTGCAAAATACATATACAGGTGTATGTCTAAACATCAATATCCTTTCTGTGATAATGTTCCCCATAGGCCTCCCTCGTAAGAATGATCCTCGGGGGCCATAAAAAAAGTTTTATATTTACGGTCCCCGTAAAAATAGAATTGGGTTTATGTTTACCGGCCAATCACATAACGTCCTATTTCTCTGTGAAGGAGGGGGTAGGAGAATATGTATACGAATGAGTGTATACTAAATCAGTTTTCTATGCTAACGAAAGCAAATGCACAAAGAACAGATGGACCTGTAAAAGGTAATGTCCTGTTGAGTGGCAGGCCCCAAAGTGTGAAAAAACGGAACAGAGACTGCACATAGGGCACGCCAGCCACCCCCTCCCAATTGGCGTAATCATATATAGATAACCATGGCCGGTTTTCACGGCTTGATCACCCACCTATAGTGACACAATGTTTAGACAATCGCCTGTACTACAAGGCAATGGTGAAGTCAGTACAATGAATATTTACCAGGCAGGGGTTCTACTTGGTTAAAACTAGTTGTAGTGTATATAAGGAATTGCATATTCACATATAAGTTCTTTAGCTTAGCACATTGTTGCAATACTAATTTTTTCTACATTCAATGTCATCCAACTATGACAAAGTGAGCAACATTGACTCATTCACGTGAATAATTTGTGCCGATTCGCCCATTTTGAAAAAGGTACACGTCCCATGCCCAACAAGAATGAAAAAACATCATGTCTCCCTATTTTGCACCTTGAAAAAGTACCTGTCCTCCTACCATATGCACCTGTCCCCCCTGCCTGGTAAATATTGCACCTTCCCTGACTGACTTCCTTTATACTGTCACTGCTGCCACCTAGTGTCAGAAAGAAAACGATGGACATGGAAAATGTCTAAAAAAATTAAGACAGTAAAAGTTTAGAATGGATTCATCTCAAAATAAGTCACTGTATTTATGGCAAAATAGACTCTCGCAAGAAACAAAATGGCCGCATAAATTCATATTCCATCCATACTAAAAATTCAAAATGTAAACCTAACCGTACACTCAATTTCAAGTGCTCATTAATCGTGTATGAAAAGAGTGTGCTATATGCTTTCAAAAACATAATACCTACATAAATTCATCCTCCACCCATATTAAGAATTCAAAATGTAACCATAGACTCAATTTCAAGCATACATAAATCGTAGTAAAGCACATATACGGAAAGTATCTCCTATAGTTGATAACCGTCCTTTCAAAAAGCATAATGGCTGCATAAATTCCTCTTGCCTCCTCTCAGCTATTGAGAGTGTAAGCATGGACAGGTACCCGCCTGCTACCCACCACTCCTGTCATTTCAAATATTAATGAGTCCAAAATACGCCTTTCCCGTCTAAAAGGCTTTCAATGTGGCCGTAATGGTGCAATTTGGCCTTTTAGACCATTTACGCCGTTACTGTAAAATGTGTTCTCTAATAGGAATCTGCATGGGTTAAAATGGCATGCGTGTGCCTCCTTAGATGGATTGAACTGATGATTTAGGTTTTTGATACACTTGACATGCTGCTCCTATGATAACGTATGATTTTACATTTATTACTATCCGTTTTGATGAAATATCAATACCCATAAAAAGTAGACTGCCATATTGGTTGTCATTTAAATGTCTCCCCTGGAAAAAAGAGCACTGCATAAAATTGCAGCCTCAATCACATGTGTGCCAAAAGCCAAATGTAGCTCGTCAGAAATAATGTATTGATCAAAGCTGATAAGAAGGCAATGTTGACAAACATGATTTTGGGTAAATTTCATGAAACCTGTATATAATAGAGAAATTATTAATTATGAAGAAATGGAATACCGTACATAGATAAAAATATTTATATTCAAATGGGGCTCAGCAAATACTATTTATGTAGCATTAAAGGTTGATATGTAATGAAATTCACCTGTGCAAGTCTCTTTAAAACCCACATGGCAAATATGGCGGTTTTGACCTCTAAATGTGGTATATTAAAAAAACACGCACTGGTAGATCCAGGTATTTGGAACTTTGGGGAAGGGGGCTTTAGCAATCTTATGGGTCGTGCACGCACAATCAATGGCGGACATGCCAAAGAAAACATAACAATGAAATATTTATTTAGAAACTGGGCTAGTGCGCTCCCTCCCTGGGTCTGCCTGTGAAAACTCTTGAATACGTTGAAAATCCTTATCTTTGGACATAAAACACACTCACATTTCTTCTATCTGGAAATAACATTATAAAAGTGACTCTAGAATCCTTTGGGAAGTCTTTTTAAAAAGCAACACAAGGAGAGAACAATTATTTCCAGACCCCATGTAGTGCTGCTCTAATGTGTGAAAACTCTCTCTGTAATTCAAATACTGTCAAAAAAACAAAAAGTGCGGGTGCACTATTCTTGCACTTTTTCATACAGGATTTATGTGTTTAATTGTGTAATTGAATTAGAGTAGAACCTTTGTGTTAAGACCATCTGAGTGACTGCCGTCCAGTACAGAGGTGGTCTCTTTGTCAATATTCACGGAGGTCCCTTTATGGTGTTTGGGATTATAAGAGTTGCCCTCATTATAGAGGTGGTCGTTTTATGGAGGTTCATATTGCTATATGTGTAGAGGTTTGGGTCTGCAAAAAATAGTCTTATTTTAGAGGTGGTCTCTCTATGGAGGTGGTCTCCTCTATATGGAGGTTTGAGAGTGCAAACATAGTATTAAAGGTGGTCTCCTTATGAATAGATCTTATGTATCAATGTTCAATTGAGTAATAAGAGAAAAGCTTTGTGAAATCTTGCTGCTGATTCTGCGTGAGATCTGTCCTCAGATGTGACTTTGATGGAGATGCATCTGCCAGCGCTGGGGTGTTAGCACCAAGTGGATCATGGGGCCGGATTTATCGGGATGTTTGTCCAAAACCTGTTGTAGTGTGGTCACGCAATCTTACCACTCAACATAAACCTGCCCATCAATGATAAAGTAAAAAAAATATACATATTTCTTCATCACACATCACAGGGATTTTACCTTAGAATATTGACAGTTCCATCAGCTGCCGTTGACATCCTCGCCAAGAATTGGGTCATATACTAACGAGAGATGGTGGGCCCCCTCGTCCCGGTTCATGACCTGTGTGTTGTTTGGGATGTGTACTGACTGTACTGTCTCCTTAAGTAATCGTTCTCGTTTTCCAGTCACTTGCTTGGTAGACATGTGCTCGGTGAATACCCATGATATATCACGGTTAGACTTGGCACTGAACACAGTAACCGTGATTATGATTTATTGCACTGTGCATTGTATTGTTTGCTAAATGACATTTGACATCATTTACAAAAGCTCAACATTGGAAACTGTGTCCATTTTTAGTTCTTCTGTATGATGGAAAGGGTAAGGTTATCATATATTACGTTTTTTAGTATTTTTCTCAAGACATTCGCCCCAAAAACCGGGAGATGGCTCGGGTGGTGAAGCCGGAAGAGGACAACGATGGTGTGAAAGAGAGAGAGGTTTGGACCAAACTCCATTCAACCACTTCAACACTCTGTTTATTTGTTATTTTAGAAGACTACATCTTCAATGTTTAACCTACAACCTGTGGTATGGACCTAACACTTGTAATATCCACTCACTCTTTTTATTCTTCGTTGGTATGATTAGATGAATCTCGACTGTATCTTTGACAGGTAACGATGGGGGCTAGATCTTCGTCACCGTGAAGGATGGAGATATCGTGGTCTTGGGCCTTACACACAATCAACACACAGTTTAACATACTAATCCAAACACATCCAATGACCCACTCTAGCAGTTCATCTCTATTCTGTAGTTAACGCTGGCGACTTCATCTTCCTTGCTGTGAAAGAGGCGGTTTGGACCCAAATCCATTCAACCACTTCAACAACCCACTCAATTACATTTGTTATTATTACATTGTATACTTCAATGATGCACAAAATTACTATCTTTGCTAGGTGACCATGGCGACACAACAGTCTACATCTCCGTGACAGTGAAGGAAGGCAGTTTGGACACATGCAATATCTACTCACTCTCTCTTTATTTTACATTGGCATGAGTATATGAGCCTCAATGGTCTATATTGTCTGTAAAATCTGTCTTCAGCTGTGACACTCGTGTATGACTTTAATGGTAGAAATATGCTTGCTAAAAAAGATGAGGGTGAGAAGCTTGAAAATTGTTTCTTTGTTATTCTGTAGGTAACAATGGGTGGGGGGTATAAGGAAGTGGGATAAGGGGAAAAGGCTGAAAAAGAGGGATAAGGGGAAAAGGGCCCAAACAAGAGGGATAAGGGATCTCCAAATAGTGGGATAAGGGGAAAAAGAGTCAAAAAAGAGGGATACAGGGAAAAGGGCCAGAAAAGAATAGAGGGATATGGGATTTCTAGACCCCTTATAACCCCCTCCCCCGACCCCAACAATAGCGAGTACATCTTTGTGGCGGTGAAGGAGGGGGGTATTGTGATATACATACATTCAATGCCCCACTCGGTCTTTGAAACTCATCACTCACAAACTATTCCAGGTAACGCCGGTGACTACATCTTCGTGGCGGTGAAGGAGGGGGGTATCGTGGTTGCCATGGACCTGGGCGCCGGCGCCTACGAGACCAAGATGGCGCCACGCTGGGGCAGCGTGCGCTTCGACGACAACCGGTGGCACCGCATCGTGGTGACGCGGCAGTCGCGCGAGGTCAGTAGCTTGCTGTATTTGCATGCACTCTGTGTATTGGATGTCAATTCTTGACCTCTGAAATGTATCACCAGCAATTGGATCATCATAATGTATTAATTTATGTGACCTTATTCTTAATTTAGCCTTTATATCGTGATTTGGTATGCATAGAGTGATATCAAACCAGCAGGATAGATACGTGTGTAATAAGCATAGAAAATGCAAACTGACAGTCTGCAAATCTTTAGCAATGCTTGGCCTCATTCACATCCTGAGATTAACAGCCTGTGATTGGAGCTGGAGGGCAAAACGGCGCCAGGTCGACAGCGCAAGACGTCGAGAAATGCCGCAGGACGCCGCGGTTTAGTTGCGGACTCACAAGGAAAGGGTTAAATTAGGGATATTTTCCCTGTTTTTTGCACTTAGCCGAATATTTGACTGAAAATGGACGCGGAGAGCGGAGAGCTAATTGGGAGGTAAACAGACACATTTACAGTCAGTCCTGGTTTTCTGGTCTGTCCTAAACTCACTGTAAACATGGGGTCGTTGTGAAACAATTTATTTTCGTATTAGCTGTCTACCCGGTGCTGCTCGGGTTGAAACAGATGAGATCCAGAACACATTAAATCCTCCTCCCTCCCCATCATTCCCTCTGTCCCCCTTCCTCACACCAGCTCCCGTCAGAATACAGGTCTGTGACGGATAGAATACACCTCCATCACCTTCCTCTCATCGGCATATGTCATATCCATATACACACTACATGTATATGGCAATGATTGATACCTTTAATACAGAAAAGATTAAATGTTCCACCCTCACCTACCCTTCCTTCCGCCGCCACCTCCTCTTCTCTCCCCAACCCTCTCTACGCCATTCCAATCGAAACAGGTCCAGAACAGTCTAAATCCATCTCCATCACCCCCTTCCTACTGCTCGGGTTGAAACATATGAAATCTGGAACAGATTAAATGCTCCTCCCTTCCCCTCCCTTCCTCACCAACATATCCTCTGCCACCACCCCTCAACAAATCTGGGCTGCAACAGACATCTCTCGGTCCCCCATCCCTCACACCAGCTCCCGTCAGTATACAGGTCTGGGACAGATTAAATCCACCTCAATCACCTTCCTCCCATCGTCATATGTGACAGCCATACACACTACATGTGTATGGCAATGATTGATCCTTCTAATACCCCCTCCCCCAGCTACTGCTCGGGTTGCAACCGATTAAATCATGAGCAGATTAACGAGACTTTCTGGAGATAAAAACAAATCGCAAAACGTGCTTGTTTTTTTATTTTAGTATAAAAGTACAATCATTTTCCTTTTTAAAAATGTATAACACTTTAGGGGTTTCGGGAATAGAATTTGGTTTATGGACCATACAAAAGATCATGTATACAATTTCGGTACAGGCAAAATAAACATTGACGGAATTTTTTTATAGTCTTTTCTATGATCTTTTGTATGTTTTGTAAATTTTGAGAATTTTATTTATCTCCAAATTCTTTTATCTCCAGAAAGTCTCCCTAAATGCTCCCCCCTTCACCTCATTTCCTCACAACCAACCATAACCATAATATGTACCGTGACGTGCAATGTACGTTTGACTTATACGAACGTTTAACGTATTAGGTACATTTAAAAAAAACATGGTGCTGTACGCAGCATGACGAACATTTCTAAGAAATTCATTTTCCTTGATTTTCGTCAATAAAACACTTTTTTTGGTTTGAAATGTAGACATTAAAACGACCACCAAGTTGTCCTGATTGTACATACATAATTTGGAGTGTGTACGTCTTCTGGTTAAAACGCCTTTTGTGATACAAAAAAATCGCGTCTTCCTTCTTATACATAGATTAAGCATACAGAAAATAAACAGGCTCTCGCTGAGACTGCAATGTAAATAAAAAAAAATACAGCGAAAAACCTGTGGCATAAAGTTGATGTTCATTATAAATGAGTGAAAGTTATTAAGGCTGAGTCCGTTATGTTTATAATTTTTTATAAAATACATAACACAAATTCTTTAAAAGTACTGATGAAAAGTAAAGAATATATAACGAAAATATAATAAAATAAAGTTTACGTGAAATTTAATAAAACTAATATATATACTAAAACCACAACAATATAAATTTTGTTAATAAAGAGGTATATTATGTTAAACGAACCAAATATATACACGGCCTATTAATATCATTCAACAGTGTTATAGACAGATAAATCTATCTTCAAACGATTCCATTGTGTTGTGAGAAACTATAATTAATATTATAAAGTCGATCATGGATACTCAGACTTTTAATTATGAAGCATACAATCATGATCATGGTTTCTACACTAGGACGAACATTGAATGGAAAAGACCAACGTCACAGACAGAAATCTCTAAGATGGAACAGAAAAAGACAAATCGCAAAACACGGAAAGTAAAACGTAGTCGTAATAGAAGTCAGAAGTGTGAAGTTTGTAGAAAATTGCTGGGTTCTAAAATCGCATTAAAATACCACATGTTGATTCATACTGGAGAGAAACCATATCAGTGTGTTGTCTGTAATAAATCGGTTACCCAAAAAAGTGCATTGAAAAGTCACCTTAAAACACACACTGAAGAGAAACTGTTTCAGTGCACTTTGTGTTCAGAATCATTTGGTAAAAAATCTCTGCATAATGAACACATGAAAACTCACCCAGAGTGGAAGCCTCATGTATGTACAGTTTGTCAGAAAGCTTTTAAGCGCAAAGTATCCTTGACTGCACATATGAGGATACATACTGGTGAAACACCATATAAATGTTATGTTTGTGGGAAACGTTTTAGATGTCAAGTTACTTTTAGAAGCCATATAAAAAGCCATAATGGAGAGAAACCCCATAAGTGTGATATTTGTCAGAAAGCATTCTCTACGAAGTACGAACTAAATGTACACACGAGGGTTCATACTGGTGAAAAATCATATAAGTGCACAGTATGTGGAAATACATTCATCTCAAATTCAAGCCTCAAAAAACACATGAAGGTTTGTGAAAGATCATTTACTATTAAAAGTTCATTGGAAAGTCATCTTAACACACACACTGAAGAGAAACTGTTTCAGTGCACTTTTTGTGCCGAATCATTTGGTAAAAAATCTCTGTATAATGAACACATGAAAACTCACCCAGACTGGAAGCCTCATGTATGTACAGTTTGTCAGAAAGCGTTTAGAGGAAAAAAATCTTTGACTGACCATATGAGGATACATACTGGTGAAACGCCATATGAATGTTCTGTTTGTGGGAAATTTTATA
>CM032662.1:49467550-49485501 GCA_019095985.1 Streblospio benedicti
CCATTAAGTCTGCTCTGAATCTGTTTAGATGGTGGCAGGGAAGAGGGGTTGAGGAGAGAAGAGGAGGTGGTGGCTGAAGGAAGGGGAGGTGAGGGTGGAACATTTAATCTGTTCCACGCTTGTTTACCATGGGTAGCAGAAGCTGGTGGGAGCGATATTAGAGGGATCAATCATTGCCATATACATATAGTGTGTATATGGCTATGACTTATGCCGATGGGAGGAAGGTGATGGGGGTGTCTTCTATCCCTCACAGACCTGTATTCTGACGGGAGCTGGTGTGAGGGATGGGGTTCAGAGGGAAGGATGGGGAGGGACGAGCATTTAATGTGTTCCGATCTCATATGTTTCAACCCTTAAAGCGCCGGATAGCCAGCTACATAATAAACTAGTCTGTCAATGCAGTAAGTACATTCAAACATTGCTAACTGACAATTACAATTAACTATTTTGTAAAGCCTAAAATACTGCTATGAATATTCTTTTTGTCAAAAACAATAGAATCTTAAAAGTTTCGTGCAACAAAAAGGATTGAATATCAAAGCAATTGCTCTAATATTTTTCAAATTATGTGCTTTTGGTTATATTATCTTTAAAATCATTTTACTATTATGTCTAATGCATTTAGATGAATGTCAAACGTCTGTCCAAATGAGCCAAAACTGATTCATGGTCCAAATTAAAGGTTCAAATGGGAACATGCCTGCTACCATGTTCTAAATTGGCATGAAAGAAGTACAGAGTCATACATTTGGTTAACAAATGATTTTCCCTAAAAAAAGCCTATTAAATTCCATGAACCTTCAAGGAGCACACCACAAGTATGTCTCAATTGGGAGATTTAGGTCTGTTTATGGAGGGTTCATGTTCTCTCCATGCATGCTTGGGACCATTCACCATGTAGAGCTGGTCTTAGTATAAGGGTACGATTGTTTTAAAGAGGTGGTGCTATTAAATAAGTATGGCTCAAAAATAAATAAAAAGCCATGTTTGCTTTTAACCACCGTAGAGGCCATGACACAGTTCCTCATGAACGAGCCGTTTTACACGTCCATATTTACAGCCCATAGTAAATACAAGACAACCTCTATCCCGAATATCTTTCATCCCATATTTCAAAATCCGAATGTGTGTAAAAATCCCAGATTTTCAAAAGTGAATTCTTCCATGTCTAGCATTAACTGTGACTCGACTCTTACTCCCTATGACCCCTTTATTCACAGGATTGAACAAACACAATGCAAGTGATATAAGGCACATGACACAGTTCCACAGATGAATGAGCCATTTTTACGACGTCCTTTATGGCCTGCCATAGTAAATATCTCCTTTAACCCTCAGTTTATGCACCATATTCACAGCAAGAGATGAAAAGGTGCGTAAGTGAGCCCCCCTTTTCCTTAAAAACCTGGATCTGCCTATGACTTCTAATCCCAGAATTGGAATGAGGTCAAGTGAACAATCCGAGGAATTTGACCAATCAGGTTGCATTATTTAAACAGGCCACATAGAGTGATAAATTATGTTGATCCACTATCAGGCTTTACATGTCATAGATCAATTTGCTTGACATCTTGAATTGAGTATGTCCCATACCTGGGTCTGAAAATATTAGTCTATCCATTTTTCAAGAATTTAACAAAAGTACGCCCTGTATGTTTAATATTTATTCGTTCCGAACGAGTCAGATGAGCTCTCTAAAACTGGTTCAATGCATGAGATGAAAAGTTCATATGTTATTTTTTAAGAATTATATGTATATATATGTATATATAAAAATGGTCTTATTCACTTTTACCCTATGGCCATAAATACAGGACAACCTTTGCCATGTCAATATTTTCATCTTTATTATTGCCATATACATGTATGGATAAGTCTGGCTTAGTAGTATTTAGTAACTTTATTTAATACAAGTCACTCATCAACTACGCGCCAAAACACAGAGAGCGGCTAATAACAGAAATATAAATGAGGACGTTGTGTAACGACTGAGTGACGCAATGTCTTTTCCTCTTTTCATGTATATTTATCAAAACAAAATTGAAAACATTTGAGATGATGATTATGATAAAGGTAATTTACATTACAATTACAAATTGTGAACAAATTATCAAAATACTACTTGGTCTATAAAATAAGATGAAACTGGTTATGTATTATACAATACATTGATTAGTCTAAGGTGGTAAATCATAATGATTAGTTATCTTATCATTTCTC
Organism: Streblospio benedicti; assembly: GCA_019095985.1. Taxonomy (NCBI): domain Eukaryota; kingdom Metazoa; phylum Annelida; class Polychaeta; order Spionida; family Spionidae; genus Streblospio; species Streblospio benedicti. The sequence continues at coordinate 49,469,774 of CM032662.1, forward strand.
CCTCCTCACTGTTCTATGTTCTAAACTTCACTGATGTAAGGCGAGATCGTGCATGAGATGGAGCAGATGATGATCGTGGATGTCTTATTTTTGTGGGTGGTCAATTTTCTACAATGAAGTGGTTAAGATATAAAAATGATTGATTTGAGTGAATTGAGTGATTACATGACTGGGTGTGTGGTTGTTGGATCGGTAAATGAATGAGTGCACATCCCTTTAATAATCCATCACACCTTGTTTTCTTTTTATATTTGCACAGGACAATTTTTACTCATAAACTCAACTCCATGATGTGAACTTCCATATGCTGTTTCAAGTCTTTGTGATGTAGATACGAATTCCCACAAACTGTGCACTGATAAGGTTTCTCTCCAGTATCTGTGGTGTGCTCCGTTTTCACATGTCTGCTCAAACCCTGCTTAAATTTAAAGGATTTGTTGCAAACTGTGCATTTCCAATGTTTCTCTTCAGCATGAGTTCCCATGTGACCTTTTAAATAACTGTTGCGTGAAAATGTTTTCCCACATTCACTACACATATATGGTTTCTCACTGATATGCACATTCATGTGACTTTTGAGGTGTGAACTTGTGGTGAATGTATTTCCACATACTGTGCACTTATATGGCTTTTCACCAGTATGAAACCTCATGTGTACATTTACTTCGGCCTTCGTAAAGAAAGCTTTCTGACAGATGTCACACTTTTGGGGTTTCTCTCCTGTATGCCTTTTAACATGTTTTCTGTATGTAACTAGGTTTCTAAAACGTTTCCCACAAACAGAACATTCTGGCGTTTCACCAGTATGTATCCTCATATGGTCAGTCAAAGATTTTTTTCCACTAAACGCTTTCTGACAAACTGTGCATGCATGAGGCTTCCAGTCTGGGTGAGTTTTCATGTGTTCATTATACAGAGATTTTTTACCAAATGATTCCGTACACAAAGTGCAATGAAACAGTTTCTCTTCAGCGTGTGTTTTAAGGTGACTTTCCATCGCAGCTTTTGCAGTGAACGATTTCTCACAAACAATACACTGATATGGTTTATCTCCAGTATGAATCAACATGTGGCTTTTTAATCCGTCTTTAGAACTCAACGATTTATTACAAACTTCACTTTTGACTTTCGCAATGTTGCATCTTGGTATGTGCTTCTTCAGTTTCTCAATATCTGTAAACTGTGTTCGACAAATATTACACTTGAATAGTGTGTGAGTTTTTGTATGTTTTACTAAGCTCACTGGATATTGGAAACATTTGCCACACTGACTGCATTCATAAGGTTTCCGTGTTTTGCTTTGTGTCTTTTTCTGTGTCATCTTAGAGCTCTCTTTCTCTGACTTTGGTCTTTTCCATTCAATTTTCGTCTTAGTGTAGAAACCATGATCATGATTGTATCCTTCATAATTAAAAGCCTGAGTATCCATGATTGACTTTGTTATAACAGTGAGTTCCTCCTAACAACACAATATTCTCTGATAAAGATTCATTTACTTAGCGTTGCTGACTTCATTAGATACGTTCGCTATATATCACATGTTAAACATACTCTACTTTTTTCCCCAAAGAATTTCTATTGTGTACTTTGCAAAAAACATCAGCCTTATGATTTCATATGCAGTCACATATCTTTTATTTAATACAATATCATATACTATGCTTTTCATTAGTGTTGTGTAAAGAACCTGTTTTATATATATCATTAATATTAAAAACATAACGCACCCAGATCGTACTTAGGTATCCTTATGGCTTTTTAAACAAAAGACGTTCACACTGCAAGTTATGTAATTAGTACAATCAGGAAAACTTGGTGGTCGTTTTTATGTACGTTTCAAACTAAATAAATATTTTTTATGATACAAAAGCAATAGAATGATACAAAAGCAATAGAAAAGATGTTTTAGAGATGTTCGTTATGCTGCTTACAGAGCCATGTTTGTTAAAGGTATGTAATACGTTAAACGTTTGTGTACCTCAAACTTACGTTGCACGTCACACGTGCAGTGACAAGGCGGGAGCTGGGGAGGGTGCATCGTGTGTGTGTTCAGATGAGGAAGGGGAATGGGCGGGGGCGGGCGGGGGTTGGATGAATGGCTGGTGGTGAGGAAGGGAGTCGAAGGGAAGAGCATTTAATATGTTCCTTTTCTCCTCTGTTTCAACCCGAGGAAGGGGTGATGGAGATCCAATAATTAATATTAATGTGATCTATCCATCACCATTAAAATAGTAGTACTAGTACTAGGTCAGTTTGGTCTGAATAATTATGTGCCAGGATATGAAACTAAGTAGATCAACTGTTTTCCATTTATAAATAGAACTAAGGTGTTGTTTTCATATCCTTAAACAATAAAGTCTTGTAGAAATACTACAGTTATTATACTATGTATGATACTGAGGTCTCCATAGATCAAAATAATCTTAAATATTTCTAGATGCACACATTATTTACTTTTCAAAATGAAAGTAGGTCACACAAAACTAGCCAGAGATTTATGACGGATTTTCCCCATGTCATCTGGGATCACATCATTACATATATTATGTTACTGACAGCTGTTAGGTTTATGAGACTGGGGCTAAAGAAAGAAGTGATGTGCCACCAGTTTTACTGGGTGCACTTCTCCCGCTACGATTATACAGCATGATGAGAAATGCACGTGTTAGTGCCACTCGCAGAAGCTAGGAAAAAATGGCCAAAACAAGAATCTCATAAATTCATTTGCCTTTGCTGTGACTATGCAAGTGATATCCAAAATATTACATATGGTTTTGAATTACATTTAGATAGAATGAACAATTAATAAGATGAGCAAATAAATGTAAAACTGTTGATTATGATAAGATTTTCGTGTCATTTCGTGCCATATTGCTGTGTGTGGTCAGTTTTCTACGATAAAGTGGTGAATATATGTAAAAAGAGATTGATTGATTGCGTCAGTGAATGATTACATGATTGATTAAGTGGGTGTGTGATTGGTGGATTGGTGAATGAATGAGTGCAGATCCCTTTAATAATTCAGAACACTTTTCTTTCTTTTTTATTTGCACAGGACAATTTAACTCAAAAACTCAACTCCATGATGTGAACTTCCATATGCTGTTTCAAGTCTTTGTGATGTAGATACGATTTCCCACAAACTGTGCACTGATAAGGTCTCTCTCCAGTATCCGTAGTGTGCTCAGTTTTCATATGAATGTTCAAACTCTGCTTCTGTTTAAAGGATTTGTCGCAAACTGTGCATTTCCAAAGCTTTTCTTTAGAATGAGTTCCCATGTGATCCTTTAAATGACTGTTGCGTGAAAATCTTTTCCAACATTCATTACACTGATATGGTTTTTCACCACTGTGCAACTTCATGTGACTTTTGAGGTGTGAACTTGTGGTGAATGTATTTCCACATAATGTGCACCTATATGGTTTTTCACCAGTATGAACCCTCAGGTGTACATTTACATCGGCCTTCGTAAAGAATGCTTTCTGACAGATGTCACACTTGTGGGGTTTCTCTCCACTATGCCGTTTTATATGGGCTATAAAAGTATTTTGACATCTAAAACGTTTCCCACAAACAGAACATTCATATGGCGTTTCACCAGTATGTATCCTCATATGTCCAGTCAAAGATTGTTTGTTCCTAAACGCTTTCTCACAAACTGTACATACATGAGGCTTCCAGTTGGGGTGAGTTTTCATGTGTTCATTATACAGAGTTTTTTTACCAAACGATTCGGCACAAAATGTGCAGTGAAACAGTTTCTCTTTTGTGTGTGTTTTAAGATGATTTTCCAATGATCTTTTTGTAGTGAGCGATTTCTCACAAACAATACACCTCTGACTATGTTTGACTTTCCTAATGTCACATGTTCGTATGTGCTTCTTCAGTTTCTCAACGTCTGTAAACTGTTTTCGACAAATATTACACTTGAATAGTTTATCTCCAGTGTGAGTTTTAGTATGTTTTACTAAGCTCACTGGGTATTTGAAACATTTGCCACACTGACTACATTTATAAAGTTTCCGTGTGTTGCTTTGTATCTTGTTCTGTGTCATCTTAGAGCTCTCTTTCTGTGACTTTGGTCTTTTCCATTCAATTTTCGTCCTAGTGTAGAAACCATGATCATGATTGTATGCTTCATAATTAAAAGTCTGAGTATCCATGATTGACTTTTTCATAACAATTTGCTACTCTAAACGTAAACGACACAATATTCTCCAATGAAGATTTATTAGGCTTTCTGTAACATTGCTGAATTTACAAATAAGACCTTTATATAACATATATTCAACATAATATAGCTATTTATTATAAGAATTTCTGTTGTTTGTGTTGCATTAATTATCAGTCTTATGTTTTGCTATATTAAAGAAATTATTATATATAACAACCATATTATATATTTTACTTTTCGTCAATTTTTCTCAAAACTCTGCTTTAAATTTTTAATTAAAATTAGAAACATAACGCATCCATGCTCATAGTCTTTCATTCACATAAAATGTGTATTAACTTTATTCCACGTTTCTGTTGGTTTTCATTGATTTACATTGCAGTCTCAGCAAGAGTCTGTTTATTTTCTATATGCTTAATCTATATAATTAACAACGAATTAGTTTGTTTTTGTTACCATAAGACTTTTTAGCTAGAAGACGTTTACACCCCAAATTATGTGGGTACAATCAGGACAACTTAATGGTCATTTTTATCTATATTTCAAACCGAATATATTCTAATCTACTATTAAAATAGAAGAATTTTTAAAGCATCTTTATTATGCAGTTTCCATCAAACGTCCCATAGATAAACGTTTGTGCACGTAACACACAGTCACGGACTATGTTGTCCTTATTAGTCCATACTGCAGAACCTGTCATTTGGAACCAGTGTTTGGTGGTCTCAATGTCTTATTATAAAGGTGGTCTCAATAGACGGGTGGTCTCAATAGACAGGTGGTCTCAATAGAGAGGTGGCCTCTATATGGAGGTGTTTTTGGTAGCTTTATGAAGGTTTGGGACGGTGGTTTTATTATTGAGGTGGTCTCACTAGAGAGGTGGTCTTAACTGGAGGTTGTACTGTATTTGATACATTCCCATGTCACCTTTAACCCATGTAGGGTTCTATTTTATCAAAAGTTATCAGAAATGTGTTTAATTATGAGACAGGTTCATAATGTATTAATCAGGTGAAAGTGGCTAAAAAACTGCATGTTGTCGTATCATCCATGTTAGGATCTGATTTGGGAGTGTTCACAATTGACGTCAACCGTGAAGGGATGGGGTTGGATGGTCAGTGACTAAAGATGACTAAAGTGGATTGGGGGGGGGGGTTGCACCTGAAAGGTTGACTGGATGAAATGGGACGGGGGGGGGGGGCGAAGGGTGTGTGGCTAGTTGACACCAACTTTGTACATTGAATTAACTTATATTTGTATCTTAACTTCTGTAGTAAAGTTACAAATTTAGCAATGGATTTATATTTGACCAGTAACACTGGCAAGATTTGTAGACGAATATAATGAGAACATTGTGATATCATATAAATCAAAGGCAATATAGCTTGAATCGGTGATTTAACCCAGTTTGGTCATCTTAGTTACCACAGATATGAAAGAAAAAATGTGGCTCATAATGGTTCATATGCAAATTTTCATTCAAAACAAAGTAGCAAAATATTTTTAAAGTAATGAAGAACTCAACTGTTTCTTATGCAATTTGCTGACCTATTTCAAACACCATTTGCGTTTTAATGATTCAGTGTAATAATACATATCATAATGGATAAAAATCAAAAGATTCAAACATATCAACAATTAAAAAATATATCCACAAAACCACAACAGTGCCATCCAGAAGAAGGCTGTTGAGTTGTGGAAGACGGTGAAAAGTGGTGAGAAAGAAAAGGGAAATGAAGTTGACGAAAGTTGACCAGGAAGGGGGGGGGGTCAGAAAGTGCCAAAATGTGGTTGACGTCAATTGTGAATGCTCCCTTCTTGACCACTGTGGCTTGATGTTACACGTGATACAGACAACAAAGTTTCCACGCCTGCGGATCAGGGCTCAGCAGAGTGGGTGTTACACGGATACATACACCTGTAAAGAGTATGGGACAGAGAGTTCCATTAGAAAAAGTCCCCTTAATAGATGTTCTATTTAAACGTGTCGTTGTGGACTTGGTAGGGAAGATTTTTCCTACGACAGAAAAAGGTAAGAAGTATATATTGACAATGGTAGATTCAGCAACAAGGTATCCTGATGCTATAGCATTGAAGTCTATTACAGCAGAAGAAGTGGCCGAAGGCTTGGTTCCATGTTTTGTCGTCTAGGTGTGCCAAATGAGATTTTAAGTGACCAGGGGTCCCAGTTTATGAGTGATGTCATGGAAGAGGTTAATAGATTGTTATCTATAATACATTTGACAAGTACTGTGTATCACCCTACTACTCAATGATTGTGTGATAAATTTAATGGAACCCTTAAACGTATTTTGAAACGATTGTGTGAGAAATCGCCAAAACAATGGGATAGGTATTTGGATGCAGCATTATTTGCTTATAGAGAAGTACCCCAAGAAAGTACTGGATTTAGTCCTTTTGAGTTGTTATATGGCCGAATTGTGAGAGGACCCATGCAAGTCCTTAAAGAATTGTGGTCAAAGGAAAATGTTGAGGAAAATGTGAAAACTAGTTACCAGTATGTAGTTGATCTGAGAGAAAAATTGGCGACCAGTATTGCTTTAGCACATGAGAATTTGAGTAAAGCACAAGATCGCTATAAACGATATTGTGACAAAAAAGCAAAATGGAGGAAGTTTAAAGTTGGAGATTTTGTGTTGGTATTACTCCCTACTGATTCAAATAAATTGAAGGGAAGATGTGTGTGCGAGTGGAAACGATGATACAACGGTTGGTTGGAAGTGCAGTTTGAAAGCAATGAAGCAACTGAAAATGATATAATCGACGATGAGGGATTGTTGAATCTAGATTATGTGTGTTACCAAAAAAAAAAAGATTATAATGATGTCATAATGTGTGAGCAGTTAAATGTGCATAAGAAAGGTCAACTGGGTGCTTTAGTGCAAAGACCCCCAAAAGAGTTTTTCGGATACACACTTCCTAGTTTGGTTGAGAATCATAAAGTATTGACTGATGATGCACCTGCCAAATGTAGACCGTATGTTATTCCTTATAATTGTCGAGATGAATTAAGGAAAGATGTTGATAAAATGTTACAGATGGGAATAATTGATAGAGCTGAGTCGCCGTATGCAGCGCCCCCAGTGATTGTGAAAAAAAAACAACAGATAGTACAAATAGAATCTGTATTAATTATCGTAAGATCAACCGGATAACCATGTTTGATTCCGAACCCACTCCCGTCCCAAGTGATATTTTTGTCAAAATATCTAAAGCAAAGTACATCAGTACAATTGATTTGAGTAAATGATACTGGCATGTTCCTATGGCAGCAGAAGATATACCCAGAAGGAACGTTTGTATTGCATGCCGTTTGGTTTGAAAAACAGTAGTGCCACTTTTAATAAAATGACGAGGATAATGATTGCTAGTATGGATGGGGTGGATAGTTATATTGATGGCACAATATGGACAGTAAATTAGATCACTTCCAACCAGCAATACAATTCAATCTTAAATTCCTAATGTTTTGCAGTTATTGTAGGTACTATAAACTGTCATGTAGTTTTAATTTATTTTAGAAGTTATTTGTAAAGAAACATGTGTGTTCTTAAATTTTCAGTTTAGACTAAATTTTGATACACGTGTTTTGATTTTATTTGACAAGTTCTAGCACTAGAAAAGAAATATAAGAATAAGAACAATGATATGAGACCAAGTGCTCTGCACCAAATAAAGATACTTTTAAGTGGAACCGTGAATGGAACTGAGACTTAACATATTTGTATTTTATGCTCAAAAAAATATATAATCACGTGTCATAAATCAAACTCAATACAAATTTGAAAAGCATTTGTATCCATACTTGACAAATGTACTCTTTCAGAAAATGGGTGAGTGATATTTTGAAATAAAGTGGTAAATATGTAAAAGAAAGTTTGATTGATCGTGCAAGTGAGTGAATGATTGATTGTGTGATTGATTAAATGAATGAGTGCACATTGGCTTTTCAAGTCTTTGAATGAGTAATTAAGGTTTCAGAACATTTTTTTGTGTATTTTCATTTGTTTTGCACAGAAAGTTTGTACTCATAAACTCAACTCCATGATGTGAACTTCCATATGCTGTTCTAAGTCTTTGTGATGTTTGAATTTGAGGTGAATTTTACAAACTGTGCACTGATATGGTTTTTCACCAGTATGAACCCTCATGTGTACATTTAGTTTGGTCTTCGTAAAGAATGATTTCTGGCAGATGTCACACTTGTTGGGTTTCTCTCCACTATCCGTTTTCATATGATTTCTCAAACGGTCTTTCCGTGTGAAAGATTTATTGCAAAATGTGCATTTCCAATGTTTCTCTTCTGCAATGAGTTCCAGTGTGTCTTATAAAATCACCATTACGTGAAAATGTTTTCCCACATTCACTACATTGATATTGTTTCTCTTCACTATGAACAATCATGTGTTTTTGTAGAATGATTTTAAGACGGAAACATTTCCCACACACACTACATTGATGGGGTTTCTCACCAGTATGGATTCTCATGTGACTGGTCAAGTGGCTAGTGACATGAAAACGTTTGCCACATTCTGTACATTCATAAGGCTTCTCCCCATTTGAAGTGTGCGTTTTAAGATGTTTCTTCAGATGGTTTCTCCTGCTGAATGATTTATCACACACGGTGCACTGAAATGGCTCTCCAGTGTGAAACCTCATGTGGATTTTCAGGTGTCCTTTCCTTGCGAATGCTTTCTGACATACTGCACACTGAAATGGTTTCTCACCACTGTGCATGGTCATGTGACGTTTGAGGTCTGAACTTGTGGTGAATGTATTTCCACATACTGTGCACTTATATGGTTTTTCACCAGAATGAACCCTTATGTGTACATTTAGTTCGGCCTTCGTAAGGAATGCTTTCTCACAAATGTCACATTTATGGGGTTTCTCTCCACTATGCCTTTTTATATGGGCTCTAAAAGTAATTTGACATCTAAAACGTTTCCCACAAACAGAACATTCATATGGCGTTTCACCAGTATGTATCCTCATATGTGCAGTCAAAGATTTCTTTGCACTTAAACGCTTTCTGACAAACTGTACATACATGAGGCTTCCACTCTGGGTGAGTTTTCATGTGTTCATTATACAGAGATTTTTTACCAAATGATTCGGCACAAAAAGTGCACTGAAACAGTTTCTCTTCAGTGTGTGTTTTAAGATGATTTTCCAATGATCTTTTTGTAGTGAGCGATTTCTCACAAACAATACACTGATATGGTTTCTCTCCAGTATGAATCAACATGTGGTATTTTAATCCGGCTTTAGAACCCAACAATTTATTACAAACTTCACACCTCTGACTTCTATTACGACTATGTTTGACTTTCCTAATGTTGCAGCTTCGTACATGGTTCTTCAGTTTCTTAACATCTGTAAACTGTTTTCGACAAATATTACACTTGAATAGTTCATCTCCAGTGTGATAGGTTTTTGTATGTTTTACTAAGCTCACTGGATATTTGAAACATTTGCGACACTGACTACATTTATAAGGTGTCAGTGTTTTGCGATGTGATTTTTTCTGTTTCATCTTAAGGTGCAGTGAAACAGTTTCTCTTCAGTGTGTGTTTTAAGATGACTTTCCAATGATGTTTTTGTAGTGACCGATTTATCACAGACAATACACTGATATGGTTTCTCTCCCGTATGAATCAACATGTGGCTTTTTAATCCGGCTTTAGAACTCAAAAATTTTCTACATACTTCACACCTCTGACTTCTATTACGACTACGTGTTACTTTCCGTGTGTTGCTTTGTGTCGTTTTCTGTGTCATCATAGAGCTCTCTGTCTGTGACTTTGGTCTTTTCCATTCAATTTTCGTCCTAGTGTAGAAACCATGATCATGATTATATGCTTCATAATTAAAATACCGAGTATCCATGATTCACTTTATAACAACAAAGAGTTACTCTTCATAACACAATATTATCCAATGAAGATTTCTCTAAAGGTTTCAGTAACTTTGCTACAATAATCAAATAGGCAATGTGTATATTGTACATTTCACAAAATATTGCTCTTTTTCAAAAGAATTTCTAAATGGTTTCATGCAAAAACTATCACTGTTACCATTTTGTACATAGTAAAACTTTTTGTTTATATATTAGTATTATAAAATGTACGTTTTTCAGTGCTTTTAAATGAGCCTGCTGTATATGTATCATTAAAATTATGAACATAACGTACCCAGCCTTATTGTCTTTCACCGACTTTAACATAAAGTCAATTTTGTTCCACTTTAAAAGAAGTTAAATTATGAACCAGGTTCAAATGGCTCAAAAAGTGACTTGTCACCTTGTCAGTTTTCACCCCTGTACGGCCCCCTGAGGGGATCTGGTTTCTGACCACTGTGGCTTGTTGTACGTGATACGGGAAACAGAGTCTCTACGCCTGCGGGTCAGGGCCATGGGAGCGTGCAGCCTCAGCAGAGTGGGTGGTACACGGATTGGGTGGCAGGATATCACATGTACGCCTTAAAGGGCATGGGGCGTGGGGGGGGGGGGGGGTCCCCCTGTTTTTAAATCAAAGTATTTCTTCAGTACTGTTGTAGTGTTGTACTTACATGTATCTGTTTGAAAATGACTGGAATAGTTGAAAATATTCACAAATAAAATGAAATTTTAGAATGCTGGTTCTGATATAGTGCAATATTTTTTACATGTTTTTTCCACATATCTGCTACAATTAATTCCCTAGCGTCGATTGCACGTAAGAAACACATCTTTTAAAAAACCTGGATCTGCTAGTGAAGGAACTCAAGTGGTCTCAATAGAGAGGGCGTCCCCTTACAGAGATGTGGTCTTGTAATGGTCCATGACACCGGCAGATCCAGGTTTTCCGAAAAGGAGGGGCGCACATGTACCTGTAATCGAAAATCCCTACAAAAATGAAGTATTTTGGTGGGAACAAAGGGATCTGCCTATGCATGAAAAGTGATCTTATTATAGAGGTGGTTTATTGATAGAGGTCGTCTTCATGGGATGTTCTAATGTGCAGTAGAAACTCGCTGTCTCAAACCTGTAGGATAATAGTAAAATGCTCATTCTACTGCCGATAATTCATCGACCATTTGATCTAAAGGGGTACAGCTATTTTCACCATAACCACATTTTTGACATCATTTTTTTCAATTAGAACCTCAATTATTACAAAATTTGACAAATATTTTTTTTTTTCTAGCCGAATGAAACAATTATTTTTTCTTTTCCAGCCTTGCGGCATTTTTTCAATATTTTTGCTGCCCCCCTCCCCTGAGATCAAATGGTCTGCCTTCCCCCAAAAAAGTCAACCTTTGTAATTTTTATCTGAATATTTTGCAACATTTATCAAATGACCGGCATATGCTCTAGTTTATGAAAAACAATGCTGCTCTTTGCGACATTCCATGGCGACCAGAGATATAGGGCTGTTTCCATTGCCACCTTTGTAATTTTATATTGAATATACAGAAAACATTTAATACATAAAAGTTCATAGCTAATGATACGAATAATATCAGAATAAAGAAACAATCATGGAAATTAATCTCTTTAACATAAAATTAGCTAATTAATGAAGTTTTGTATTAACATTTTTAAAGTTTCTAATCATTGTTTTCAATTATTAATATTTTTTTTGTATTTTCTTTAAAGCTGACAGACCTTTTGTATGGTATTCAAAAACAGGCACTTTCTACTTGCTTGTACGTTGCCATGGCAACAAAATAAATAATGCCAATTTCGTGAGATATCAACAAAGATTTCCCAAAGTTGGCCAAAAATGTCATACATATTCATGTAATATCTCAAATTACATGTTTTATTAGTCACTGAACTCATTTTCATCTACCCCAGTAGCATACAAGGCATCGATAATGAGTAATTCAAGATGGCCACCAAGATGGCTGACTAAATTTAAGAAGTCTCATAATTTCGTTCATAGTTTACATACAAAGACACATAATACATCAAATAATATATTTTGAGGGTCACTGAACTCATTTCTGCCAATGCCAAAACTGGATAATGCATCAGTCATGATTAATTCAAAGATGGCTGCCAAGATGGCGACAACATTGAGAATTCTCATACTTTGATATATTTAGACAGTCAACATGCCAATATTCTAGATGAACATCCAACTGATATCTGTTCATAATATGATTGTGAAAGGATATGAAACTAGCATTTAGAATACATAACATTCCAGATAAGCAATGTCTAAACATTGAGGTTCTACTGAATGTATAGTTTCCTATAATGCTGGAGTAGATTAAATGTGTCACTTTTCACAGCCTCAGGAAGCAGAGAGCAGAGGCCGTGTAGATATCACAGGGATCGGGTGGCGTCACATGGGGTGACATTGACCTCATAGAAACAAACACTCGGTGCTATTTCCTGTGTGCAGTAAATGATCTAAATAGGGGGGGGGGGGGGAGGTAGAATGAATCATAAATCATAAATATTGTAGGTGCTTTAGAAACGTATGCAGACAAGATTTCATCAGAATATCACATGGATTAGGCTGTATGATATCACATGGTGTGGCAAATATTTCACACATTTTTTCTGTGTAAATGGTCGAAATGGAAAAGGGTTGGATAGGGAACTTGCCTTTTGACCTCTCAAAAAGGTTGAAGGTGTCTTTGAAAAGTATACAGACAAGATTTAATCAACATATATATGATATTGTCCAATTATTGCCAATTTTCTGACTTGTGCATAGCTATGAATAGCCAGTAGCCCTAGACATATTAGAAACACTCGGTACAGTAGAACTTAAAATGGTCTGACGTCCTTTTACAGCTTTACAGTAATTTTTAATCAAAGTGTTATCAAATAAAATGGTTTTGATCTATAACTTAAAATCATTCCATCAAAATCATTCCATCAAGATTTAAGATTTAATCTCTTTCCACAGTTGCGAACATCCTTCCATGTCCTCTGCTATCACAGTATATTGCAGTATATTACAGGCTGGCACTGTGTGATCAATCAGACAATCACCCCGAGTCCCACATGGACTCCCGTGTTCTTGCTCCTTGGTACAATACATGCAACAACATCCTTGTTCTTGCTCTTTGGTGCTATACACGTAACAACATACTGAGTATCACGGACTCACTCAATGGTTCAAAATGTGATTTTGAGTGATGTCATCTTCTCAATCATGTCAAAAAATGCATTAGATGACAGGTTAAACGTCTCTCCAAAAGAAAAAGAATTTTGCGCTGATTGGTTAGTTTTCTAGGTTGCTCTTGGGAAGAACATAGATGGTCAGGTGACACAGCTTGATATTATACAGAGTGTAACAAACGTTTGGGAAGAAAATAACTCACAAAATGACCCCCATGGAACTGACCACAGGCGGTCTCATTAGGGAGGTGGTCTTTGTATGGAGGTTGGCGTTGGCTGCTTTATGAAGGGACCATACAACTGGTCTTATCATAGAGGTGGTCTCTTTATGAAGGGACCATACAACTGGTCTTATCATAGAGGTGGTCTCTTTATGAAGGGACCATACAACTGGTCTTATCATAGAGGTGGTCTATTTAAAGAGGCAGTGCTATTAAATGATATATTTTTACACTGTAAATAAAAGAAATGCCGTTTGCGTTATAACCACCGTATTTTTGCCGGCTAATCGCCTGTAGCGGTGCACATATTACATCAGGATTGTCTCATCTTTACAGTCCACTGTCAGAGAATAGGACCCTACAGGGGGCACCAGATAACCACAGTGTAGTTATTTTGAAAAGGAAATTAAGTGAGTGTCAGTTTATGTTATATGTATTTTTTAATCATATGCATTCTGAGTGTAGTTATTAGCGACAAACCTGTTTTTTTTTACTGGACAGTGGACTCCGTTACATTTGTTAGACCTGGAGCATAGCTATGGATTGTTTTTTCAATCAAAATGCAGTGGCAGATCCCGGAAACGTTCAATGAGTCCGTAGGCGCAAATGCGCGCCAGCCCGTAGGTTCAGCGCCTGTCTAGGGAGGTCTGAGGCAATGCTCCCCCAGATTTTTTTTTATTTGCACCTTAAATATTGCATTCTAAGTGCTATTTGAGGTATACTAAAATACTTTCCTGTTATTCCTACTGAGATTATTTAATTCATAGTGCACACTTGAAATATAAGTTGACACAACTTGATCTATGATCTATGATTCAGAGGGGGGCCCCCCCCCCCGCTCCAGATCTGCCACTGAAATGCAAATCAATTTTGTAAAACAGCATTAAATGGCTGAAGTTATGCAAACTTGTGTTCTCAATTGGTTTGATTTGCTATGTGACCATAATTAATACTTATAAACAAAATTTTCTTAAATTTCGCGATATTGGTGGCCATTTTGAAAAAATATATCATGGGCGAGGTCAACTTTCTTCGTTAATTTTCATGGCAATATGATAATCTTTATATGCAACAAAAATGAAAAAAATTACAGCCATTTGTTTGTTTTTATTGTAGATTTTGGACTTACTTACAACAAAGTATTGATTTTATGCAATGAAAAATAAAAAATTGCTGTCAAATGTGTATTAATTTTGTAAAAGTGATAAGAGACTAAAGTTAAGCAGATTTTTTATTTCAATAGGTTTAATATGCTATGTGCCCAAAACTAAAACTTAGAAAGATAATTTTCTTAAATTTCACCATATTGGCGGCCATTTTGAAAAAAATATCATGGACGAGGTCATTTTTTTCATGGCCATTTGATATATGATGTTGCTCAGAATCACCTTATGTCTCATAAATCAAACGCAATCCAAATTTGAAAAGCATCTGCATCCATACTTGACAAATGCACTCTTTCATCTTTAACATGAAATAGGTGAGTGAGTATGTAAGTGAGTGAATGATTAATTGTGTGATTGATTAAGTGGGTGTGTGATTGTTGGATTGGTGAATGAATAAGTGCACATCCCTTTAATAATTCAGAACACATTTTTTTTCTTGTTTTCTTAACACAGAACAGTTTAACTCATAAACTCAACTCAATAATGTGAACTTCCATATGCTGTTTCAAGTCTTTGTGATGTAGATACGAATTCCCACAAACTGTGCACTGATAAGGTTTCTCTCCAGTATCCGTAGCGTGCTGCGTTTTCATATGATTTCTCAAACGGTCTTTCCGTGTAAAAGATTTATTGCAAAATGTGCATTTCCATTGTTTCTCTTCTGAATGAGTTCCAGTGTGTCTTATAAAATCACCATTACGCGAAAATGATTTCCCACATTCACTACACTGATAATGTTTCTCTTCACTATGAACAATCATGTGATTTTGTAGAATGATTTTAAGCCTGAAACATTTCCCACACAAACTACATTGATGAGGTTTCTCACCAGTATGGATTCTCATGTGACTGGTCAAGTGGCTACTTTGACTAAAACATTTGCCACATTCTTTACACTTAAAAGGTTTCTCCCTATTGGAAGTGTGTATTTGAAGATGTGCCTTGAGAAGGTATCTTTGGCTGAATGATTTTCCACACACGGTGCACTGAAATGGCAACTCTCCAGTGTGAAACCTCATGTGGA